>CM067371.1:45218209-45463209 GCA_034401795.1 Chaetoderma sp. LZ-2023a
AATATTGCCTAAAGGAACATGTCTGCCAAATCTGGTTTTAATCAATTGATAAATGACGAACCGTGCCACAAACGTATTTTCCCCATAGGCTTCAATACTTTGAAAATATTGCAAGAGCCATAACTCTGGTATTTGTGGGCGGGGCCACTTCATCTTCATATCCTCAATAGATATTTCCTAAACGAATATATTTGCCACATTTGGTTTTAATCTTTTGATAAATAATGAAATGGGCCACAAACATATTTTCCCCATAGACTTCAATACTTTGAAAGTATAGCAAGGGCCATAACTTGGCTATTTGTAGGCGTGGCCTCTTCATCTTCTTCATAGCCCACAGATATTGCCAAAAGGAGCATATCTGCCAAATTTGGTTTTAATCTATTAGCAAATGGCGAAACGTGTCACAATTGTTGACAGACAACAGGCGACAGACAAATCGTGATTGCATAAGCTCACATAGTGAGCTAAAAATTATAATAATTTGGATGGAATGAAATAATCATGTTAAGATTTATTTCGCTTTATTACATTGAGGTACACACATTAAGCATCTAAAAGTATACAATTGTGACAATTTTATTTTCAAGCATTTTGCGCCTTGACACCTTCAGTGCTCAAGTCTGTCAAAAATGGTTTCTGCAGTCGTTTTTAAGAATGTTAATTTGTAGGCCAAGTGAAGACAATCTTTCAGATTTTTACTAATATAAATATATGAGAATCTGCTGAAAATGGAGGGATCTGATCTGTCACTCAAGTATCTGATGTCATAATCAAATACATCACAGGGTAGTTGATGTCACAATTATTATAATAACGTATTATAAAGATGCTATGAAAAACAAAACGTCTCTCAAGTGTATGAATTGTATATCTTTGATGGATTTACAATTTAATAAACATTATATTAAATATTTAAAAACTAATTTGACTGACTGCTGTTGCAGCTTATAACAGCACCCAGTCAAATTAAATTCAAAATATTCAACAGCTTACCCAAGTGTATATTGTAAGTACCCATTGGGATCTGGGAATTCAGGATTAGAAGTATATAACTTGGTTCGAACACACATAACTTAAACTGGGTGTGGCATAGCTGGAAATGGGTGGGGCATTGCTAGAACTGGATCACTCTATTGTCAACAGAGCACTATGATAGCCGTAACCATTTAACGGTCAAGATGGCAAACGCTGGCCTCTGTAATTGTCTTGTGGAATATCCAGGCCAAGAGAAGAATATGTTTGAAGATTTAGCACTGGAATAACAGGCTCAATAACAGAGCCAATCATTACAGCAGTTGTAAATTTTCAAAAATAGTCTTCTCTTGGCCTGCAAATTGGCATTCACCATGTAGACAGAAAATGTTATTTTCTTGACAATTGCAGACAAACAGTTTCCAATCCATTTTTTTTCAACACATTCAATGAAACTCATGGTCATATCTAACTTTTGATTGAAAGAGTTAGCTTATTTAACTTCGAAGTTGAATAACCATGAACATTATGAGGACATACATGGAAGGCACCTATTGGACAAACAAGTCATGTGACTCATTTCAAACATTCCATTGGGATTGGGATCTCATGGACCCTGAGTAAATGAACACTGAGAAAATTAGAATATGAGAAATCAGATCAAATCATACATTACAAGCACAAAACACTTTCTAAATCAATGGTTAGCAGCAAGGCATCACAGCATTACCTGAAACAGTAGCTCTTGGGTGTTAACATCATATACCAAACATGTGCTGTGTTCATCTACAACTGCAAGCTTGCACCGACTGGCACTAATATCCAGGCATCGAATGGCCGTGTTCTGCTTCAGTAGCAAGACTGGGAAGGCGTTATCCACAAATATCTTCATGATCTATAACAAGAAATGCTATCAAAATAATTTTATGGCAATATTTGTGCATCAGACATGTCGGAGAATGAAACTCTAGTTTGAATATGTGCTATTGAGTTGACAGATTGTATACCGGAATATAATCAGGAACCGACCTACCCATTCACCAATTAGCCAAATGCTAGTAAAATTGAGATCTGGCTAATAGAAAGTAGGATTAGCTAAATATTTGGCTAATGATTAGTCAGATTATATATAATTTCAAAGTAGAAAATTAATTTTGATAAATATTTACATGTGTATGTAACTAGTTCTTATATATAGTTTTATTGTGACCAAATAAATCCTAAAATCCTAATATCTCAGATAAAAGACACACATATAGGCCAGTGGCTGAATATTTTGATACTAATTTGACTGGACCAGGCAACAACAGCTTCCCGACAAATTAGTTTCAAAATATTCAACACAATTTTGTATCTGGTATATAGTGTTCAGTTGAAAGGATTGCCTGGCATGCCTGATGGTCATAGATCGTGGACATTGGAAAGAATTAGCTAAAATAGTTCAGACCTGGCTAAGAAATAGTTGAATAATCTATTGGCTAGTAACTTGGGAAAGCCAGGTCTGTCTCTCATAATGTATATAAAAGATAGATCCGATCGATCAATCAAGTGATGTCATAATTAAATACGTAAAATGTTTGCCGATGTCAGAATCATAATGATGTAGCTCCGGTATGAAAAGTCAAAGCCTGTCAAAGAATTGCATGAATTGTATATGTTTTTAATGAATTTACATTTAATAAATATTCTGTTGAATATTTTGAAACTAATTTGACTGGGAGATGTTGCTGCCTTTGGCCTTTGCAGTGGTTGGTCTGATAATTCTCATTTCTTGATGATTAAAGGTTCAGTCATTACAACATCATGTACATTTAACATAGGACTAGTACCATAACAAAGGTTTCACTAAACTTAGGCATTTTCGAGTCAATTTTCTAAAAAACATTTAACCCCTAAGTTAAGCCTTACATTTTTAAACGAAAATTTCAATTTTTTCAAAGAAAATGTCTATGTGCAGACCAAGAGAAAATTTGTGAAAATTTACCACTGGAATGTCGGTTGTCGAGCCAGTCATTACAGCGGTAAATTTTCAAAAATATTCTTCTCTTGTTCTGCAAAAGGATATTTCTTAAGAGCACCGCAGCAGCCATTTTTGTTAAAGGGTTTAAGGGCTTTGAAAAACAAATTCTGAATTCAAGCACTTTACAGAAATACACATTCTTTGCTAAAAACAATGACCATTAATACAATCACTGATGAATTCCCCAAATCTCTATTTCAAGACAATCATACAAGAAAGCTGTTGAATATTATGAAATTAATTCGATTTCAAAATATTCAACAAAATAAGTTTTATAACATAAAGAATACACTTGTTCCAGGATTTGTTGGTGAAAGGGTTAATAAGATCACTGTTTATTATCAATGCAAAGATCATAGCAACAGAATCGTGACAAGTGGGGGTGAATTAGATGCCAAAAATGGGCCCATCAATGGAGCTTTCCAGTTTATCCATCCATCATATGATGTTATAAACAACTACGTGATGTGTCGGATGACGTCATGAATGATGTAGAGAAGTAGGTCTCGAACACTTAATAGTAGATGGACTAAGGGTTGTCGTAGGAATTGTATGTGTTTACTATTTAACAAGCATTCTGCAAGTATCGCTTTGCAATACATGTCCCCTACCTGGTGATATAAATCTTTAGAGATTGACAGTCAAAAATTTCATTAAAAATGTCTAAAGCAGCTGAAACTCGAACTTGATCTGTAACTTCTCATAACATAGCAATAAACCAAGTCTCAGTTATATATGGTGAAGGAAAAGGAAAAAGTCTTGAAAGCTGATATATTTGTATTTCATAAGTCGAAAGGGGGCATAACTCCATGAAAAATTGACGAAAATGTCTGAAACACGAACTTGCTCAGTAAGTCCTTATACTAAAGCGATGCACCAATTTTCGCTTAAAAATCTTGAAGGCGTGCAAGAAAGTGAGGAAAGCTGATCTTTTTCGTATTTCTTAAGTTGAAAGGGGGCATAACTCCATCAAAAATTGACGCATACGCCTGAAACTCGAACTTGGTCTGTATCTTCTCATACCAAAGCAATATACCAATTCTCAGTTGAATACCTTGAAGGACCGCGAAAAAGTACGGAAAACAACTGTGACAGATGGACAGACAGACAGACAGACAGATGGAGTGCAAACCTATAGTCCGTTTTACCGGTAGGGGACTAATAAATACTCTGTTGAATATTTTGAAACTATTTTGACTGGGCGCTGTTGCTGCCATAGTTTAGTTTTCAGGAAATTGATACACAGGGTGATCGGGGATCGATTGATCACAACATGGGTGAAGTGTGGGTAGAGATTAGCTAGGTGGGTGGGGCATGGCTAAAACTGGAAAGGTTCAGTGTGTAAGAAACTTATATTATCAATCTCTCTTGACCAGTATTACCATTCCATTCTTCAATCCGATGAGTAGTCCCTCCTTTCCTGCTGGTCCACCAATTACTTTGATGTAACGAATCGTCGACTCCATCACCCATTCACGCTCACGAATACCTTGAAATGAGCGACACATCAACTTCCGCTCCTATACATAGCGAAATAGTGTAAACGTTTATCGAAACTGACGTAAAATGGGAGATGATTAACATGTAGTCTTGTAAAACAAGGGAGATAATTTGTAAAATCTATAAATCTCCAGTTAGGACCAAAAAAATGCAGGATTCATGAAAAATGTTCATTTTCATTTTACATTTATAGCATTGAAGCATTTGTGTAAGTTTATGCCAACAGTGACATGCTATGAAGCTCTTGCAACAATGATGTGCCATTACAATTACAATAGAGGGATCTGATCTGTCACTCAAGTACCTGATGTCATAATCAAGTATGGTACATTTACATCCATGATCTCACAATCAGACGATGTCCGTCTGATACGCAAGGGGCAAAGGTCCGACAGTAAGCCTCTGAATTTTATGTCTTTGCTGAAGATTTGGTACACATTTTGTTGAATAATTTGAAACTAATCTGACTGGGAGCCTTTGCAGCAAACGCTCACAGTCAAATTACATGTAGTTGCAAAATATCCAACAGCTTACCTGTACATAATTACTTTCAAATTGAGATTCTAGGAATTCAGGGCTCTAAGTAATAAGTGTTAAAATAGATTCAAACGGACTAAACGAAATCTAGGATTTCTTTTTTCACGAGAGAGTTGATACTTACCTCCCTAATACTTTTGATATTGCTAAATATCGGCTTTCACTCAATAAAACACTCAGATTAAAAACAGTTAGGTGCCCCTACTGGGCAGGGAGTCAGAGGTAGTCCGGCGGATGCTCGCCCCACCACCGCGCATGCGCCGACTACTACTTCCTCTGGCTCATTTATTGGCTAACACATGCAACTACCAAGAGCCTGAAGACCGAGCCTCTGTGGGGCGGAGAGGCCGGGTCCGTATCTAGGGAGGTAAGTATCAACTCTCTCGTGAAAAAAGAAATCCTAGATTTCGTTTATTTCACATCAAGAGTATACTTACCTCCCTAATACTTTTGATATTGCCAGAATTCGAAAGTGAATCTGGCGGGAGGGAGGCGAGGTCAAAAGACCAGCTCTTCCCTATACGCTTTCAAGCGTTTAAGGCACTTATGACGTCTGAAACTGTGTGAAAACACAGTCAGGATTTGATAAACCATCGGATAACACAACCGATGCCTGAGAGATGACCGATTTGTCATATGCGCTCCCCCCCCACCCTTGGGAGGAAGATTAAATGACCTCAATGTCCTACACGCTCTCTTCGTACTAGTGCCAAGTACTATAGGACAGAGACGAAAAGGCTCCATTTTCGTATACTCTCTCTAAAGAACCACAACCCACATAAACCATCACCATATTAATAACACTGGGTAACGTGACAATATAAAACAATGAACAACACATGAACAAGACTGACCTTGTTGTACTAGGAAGCTGTCATCACGATTCCAGGAGAGAAGCATGATACAGTCCCGACAAGTGGTTGTCACCGTCGCTGAATGGCGAAGTATATAAGCAATGCGGAAGCACTCTTCACAAACATAAAGCGGTTATTGTTTCAAAATCGACAAGGCGAGAGGGTTAGAGGTGTCACGGAGGTAATGGTCTGTAAAACTTGACTCACAGTGCCACTGAGCCACTGACATAATATCATCCACAGGGACCCCACTAAACAGGGCAGTGGATGCCACGACACCGCGGACACTGTGAGCCTTGGCCACGTCAACCTGTCGCCCGGTGGCGGATTTGTGGACAAAATTGAATACATTCCACAATCCACCTAGAAATGGTGTCCTTAGACGCCCTACCATGGGGTTCAATATATGACAACCATAAAGCTGATAGGTCGGTACGCCACTCCGAAGTACGCTGTCTGTACCGGAGCAGCGCCCGGACGGGACACCATACTTTAGAACCAGGATCATATCTAGTTAAAGATGGCAAAAAAATAGGTTGACCTGGATATTTCAATGACTGATTTTTAGACAAGAAATTAATCCTAGGTAGAAGCTTAAGGCCTTCCCCTGTAACCACAAAACGGTCAACTTCGGCTGATAAGGCGTGAATCTCACTCCTACGCCTCGCCGAGGCCGCAGCAATTAAAAATACAGTTTTAAGAGTTAACATTTTCATAGAAATGGAACTAAGTGGTTCAAAAGGCTTATCACCTAGTACCTGGAGCACCAGTGATAAACTCCAAGACGGAATCAGTGGAGGATTCCTTGGTCTTAGATTGCCCATGCCTTTAATTAATACATTTAATGTACTTACTTCATCACTCCCCCTATTAGCCAAGCAAGGGATAACAGTCATTAAAGCTGATTTATAACCAGCAATAGAGTTAGGCTTGAGGCTATAGGCATCATATAGGTGACAGAGGAAATCAGCCACTACCTGAATAGATGATTCCATTGGATCAATACATCTTTTTGAGCACCACTCTGCAAATCTGTTGATTTTATAATTATATGCTCTGGAGGTTGACCCCCTCCTGGCTTTGGCCATAAACATGGCCGCTTGCTCAGAAAAGCCCTCCTTAATTCTAGATTCCTTGACAACATCCACGCAGTCAATCGGAACATTGACGGATTGTCGTGAAGGGCCTTGCCCTGGAAGATAAGGTCGTCCATCAGAGGCAGCGGAACCGGATTGCAGACCAGAAGGTCCAGCAGATCCGTATACCACGATCGGCTTGGCCAATCCGGGGCGATCAGAAGCACTTGGCACTCCTGCTGCCTGATTCTCTGAAGCACCTTTGGAATCAGGATTGCTGGGGGGAATGCGTATGCATACATTCCCTCCCAGCTGATAGCTAACGCATCTGTTGCGAAAGCGCTTGGGTCTGGAATCGGAGAGACGTACGTCGTCATCTTCGCATTCTTCTTCGTTGCGAACAAATCTATGTTGGGTTTCCCCCAATGGTCGAACAGACGATCCGCCACACATTGATTTAGTTGCCATTCCGTGGGTAAAACACTCATCCTTCGGCTCAATGAGTCTGCTAGCAGATTTAACCTCCCCGGAATATGAACTGCTTTCAAGGTGATCCCATGATCCAGGCACCAACAAAGCAGTTTCCATGTCATCATACAGAGACTGGGCGACTTCGTTCCGCCCTGGCGGTTTATGTAAGTCACTACTGTCGAGTTGTCTGAACGAATCAGAACAATCTTGCCCTGAACATTCTTTAAGAAATGTTCCAGGCCCAGGACTACTGCTCTAAGCTCTAGTAGATTGATATGTTCCTTGGACTGATCCAGATCCCAAAGCCCTGATACTGTGGACTCTTCCAGACAAGCTCCCCACCCCTCCATCGATGCATCTGTATACAGAGTCACCTGAGGGTGGGGAGGGGTCAGCAAAACCCCCGGCAAGAGATTCTCTGTAGCTAACCACCATTGCAAGTGGTGAACCAGAGGCGCCAACACTGACACACTCGAGTCCAGCGAACCCGAACTCTGGGTCCACTGTGTCATGAGAAACAACTGGATCGGGCGCCTGCGCAAGGCGGCCTGCGGAATGACTGGTTCCAAAGAAACCATCAAGCCCAGCATTCTCAAGTAAACCCGTGCCAGGACATGACGACTGTCGCACACCGACTGTATTACCGAGATGAGTATTTGAACCCTCTCCTGAGTGGGGTACACATACCCCGTCTCCAGATCGAAGAACATGCCCAGGTAAACAAACTTCTGGGATGGAGTTAGCTCTGATTTCGGGAAATTGATCATCCAGCCCAAGTCCGAGAGAGTTTTCAAAACAATCTCCAGATTGGCTGACAACGATTCCCGGGTGTGTGCTTTCAACAGCCAGTCGTCTATGTACGTGTGGACTGCTATGCTTCTCCTGCGGAGGTATGCAGTGATCGCGAGAACCACACGGGTGAAGACCCGAGGAGCCGTGGAAATCCCGAAGGGTAACACCCTGAATTCCCACTGCCTGCCCTGAAATGCGAATCTCAGGAAGCGACGGAAACTCCTCTCTATGGGAATGTGGAAATACGCATCCTTCAAATCTATGGAAGCGGTCCACATTCCTCGCTCCAACCCCGCCAATACCGAGCGCACAGTCTCCATCTTGAAACTGGGCGTCTCTATGAACTTGTTCAAAGGCTTGAGGTTGAGAATCGGCCTCCACCCTCCGGTGTTTTTCTTCACTAAGAAGAGGGTTGAATAGAAGCCCGGGCACCTCTGTGCCGGCTGAATGGCTTCTTTTAGTATGAGGGAACTTATTTCCTCCTCTATACACAACCTCTGATCCGGATTCCGTGGAATCGGAGTCCAGATCGGCGCGAGAGACAGTCGCGATGGCGGGCCTGTCATCCAGTCGGGACGATACCCGACTGAAAGCCATCGCAGGACTAAACGGTCCTGAGTCAACCGCTTCCACTCTGGCAAGTGGCCGGCCAAACGGCCGCCCACCGGTCCACCTAGGGATAGAGGCGGACATAAGGAGTGCAAGAGTGGCACTGTCCTCTCGGCGTGAAACACTGGAGTGGTTCCCACCGCGGTAACCAGCCCATCAGGCCCGATTGCCGCGACCAGATCCCCGCGCGCCCTGCCCAGCGCCGCGCGCACCACGGTGCGCGGGCGGCTGTCTGGCTGGGTGCGGCTGGGGAGCCTGCGCCCCCCTCGCTGCTGGCCGAATCGCACGTGGCCTAGGCCTACGTTGCGACGGTGGCTGGCCTCTGACCTGGCCAGCACCACCTCGAGCCTGCAGAGGACGATACGCAGGGGGTGCCGCGCGAACACGCTCCCGCCGGAGCACCTCAAATTGTTCACGCAGCGCCCTCTGGTTGTTAACCAGAGTGACCGTCTCCTGGAGGTGCCTGCATCCCTCTCCTCCAAAGAGACCAGGACCTGTCATAGGCGTCCGCAGCAGCCTATTATACAGGTCCTGGGACGGGCACAGATTGTCAAGGGCAAACGTGCGCCTCGCCCGGACACTTCTGGTCACCGCCCGCGTCAAACAGTCCAAAGCCAGGTTGATACCATCCTGGATGGCTCTCTGGACTGTTACCGGGCTTGGCTGGCGTGATGCGGAGGCCGCTACCACCCCCTGTAGCAGCTGGGAGACGTGGGACAGAGCGGCAATCGACGCCCTCCCACTCTCCTCCGCATCACGCAGCGCGGCATTCGCCGAACGCAACGCGTTCGAGCACAAGACTCCCGTGTCAGAACGGGAGCCCGGCCGCGCATCTTCGCCTAAAGCCGCGCGATCATCCACGCTTGGCTTTGGCACCACACCGTACCGCTGGTAGTCCAGGGGCACGATGCGGCAACGCTTCGCCACCTCGCGAGGGGCCTTCGCGAGACGTCCATTAACCTTAATGGACGCCTCCGCCGCTTCGAACATGTCCACGACATGCTCAGCCAGCGGCAGAGATGGCATAGCGGTAGCCGCCGGCCTACCAGCTAACCACGGCCTATGGTCACGCTGGCTAGCCGGCAGCTCCACGGGTAGATCGGGCCGAACACTTACCAGCCACTGGCAAGCGTCCGACCAATCCTCCTCCGTGGCTAACTGCGAGCGCTCTACTAGACGAGGGCCTTCGTCTTCCTCCAGAGCACCCGCAGTTGACGTCGACGGCGGATAAGCTGATACCCCTGGCAAGCCCGGAAAAGCATGCGGGCCCGAGAGAGCAGGCATGCTGAACTCCGCGGCTTGACCAGGAGCAGGCGCCGTGGCAGAGCGTGGGGTAAACACCGCCCTACCGCGGCCCCGGCCAGCACCAGCGACACCATCGGCAAGCCGAGGTATGCGGTATCCGTGGTCAACAGCACCGCCCAGGGACACCTTCTGGACCGTGGAATCCTCTGAATCCACAAACGGACCGGACCTAAAGAGACCGGATTCAGAGGCGGGGATCACCTGCTCGGAAGCAGATGCCGAGGACAACAAAGGAGCTGGCCCAGGAAGCATGCTGCGAAGCAACTCTGGGACCAACTCCGTTATTGTCCTCTGCATCTCTCCCAACATTTCGGACCTGAAGGCCTCCATATCCACCGCGGATGAGGCCTTCTTCTTACCCTTCTTACTACCCTCCTTCTTCTTCTTCCTCTCTTCCTCCATCACCTTCTCCCTCGCCTGCAATGAGAGAAAATCAGACATTAGATCTCCCCCCCACTGCTTACATACATCGCACTTCAGCAACGGTCCACAGGGACTGCAGCTGAAGCACAAGTGCGGTACGAATCTATTCTTCAGAAACCTCCCGCAGGACGGGCAACCAGGTCTCTGAAACAGGACAAAGGACAAGGACAATGAGCAAGATAGTTAAGGTTAGCGAACTCAAAACCAACTAAAAAGAGAGGGACAGGATCCTAAAGATCGCAAGTCAAGAAGAACCAGCGTTGGACAAAACGTTAAATGTTAATAAAGGACACGGCCGATTATGACGTCATCAATCCCGTGACAAAAATAATCGATCCGCAACAAGCACCAAGTGCAAGAACGAATTGTATAAGTAACCGGAACATTCCAGTTGAATTGGCATTTCGAGTACACAACAATCAGATATACAGAGATAACTCCTTCCAATTCTAGCATTGGCAAAAAAGGAAATTATCTCCCCTTTTGTTTATCAATAATTAGATACCTGACACCTTGTACAGACAAACCATCCAACGTGATGTACCGGAGAACTCCACCATAGTACGCCTCTACACTCTCTCCACCGAAGGGGAAGGAATTGGATCAAGAGGGCAAAGCGAGAAGACCTTTATAACAAGCCTCCAACTCACTGAACATAGATTTTTTGGTTAGATAACCTAACAGTATTAGTAGGAAATGGAACCGAGGTGGAGAGAAACATATCCTCTTGTGCCGAGAAGTCCATCAAAGCTTCTACGTGATACCTGTGGACAAAAACACAAAGAGAAATGAGACTTATGAAGCACCATGTTGTAAAAAACCAACTCAAATAGGCGCTAATCACGGTAAGCGCGAGTCCCGGAAACACATTATACCGGGACAAAACACGCTAGAATATCATAGAAATCACCTGATAAAGAGATCCAGCTCCTTCCAAAGGTGAGTCCTCTCTTTCCGACATGACACGAACGTACAACAACCGTCAAATAAGTGAAAAACAAGGTAAACGCGCAGAAAATGTAGAGTAGCACAAAACCGCATGTAACCATTAGCCAATAAATGAGCAAAGAGGAAGTAGTAGTCGGCGCATGCGCGGTGGTGGGGCGAGCATCCGCCGGACTACCTCTGACTCCCTGCCCAGTAGGGGCACCTAACTGTTTTTAATCTGAGTGTTTTATTGAGTGAAAGCCGATATTTAGCAATATCAAAAGTATTAGGGAGGTAAGTATACTCTTGATGTGAAAGAGCAAAGTGCCTGGAGCGTAACTAGAAATGGTCATGGCATAGGTAGAAATAGATCCCTCTAGAGTATTGAGAAATATCAAATCACCATTCACACACCTGCACACGCAAACATATAAACATGCATTCATGTATACATGGCACACACTTGTGCAATCATGCATGCACGTACACATGCGCACAGTGCACACATATATTTAGAAACTTGGGCATGTACGGGTCGAGCCATCAAGGCATGTTGAAAAACTTTAACATATTAACTAATTCCTGTTCGCCGCATAGCAATGGAAGTCGATCCATCCTCCAATTCCTCTAGATCTCAACAAAATCTTTAGAATCCAATGACGTACCAAATTCTTCTCAATTACTTTATTGCTAAGAATTATGTAACAAGCAGACGTATTGACGTGTTACTAGAGTATTGAGGACCTCCTCACCTAACACTGTATAAGGTGATTTGCACAGACAACAAGCAGACGTATTGACGTGTTACTAGAGTGTTCAGGACCTACTCACCTGACACTGTATAAGGTGATTTGCACAGACAACAAGCAGACGTATTGACGTGTTACTAGAGTATTGAGGACCTCCTCACCTGACACTGTATAAGGTGATTTGCACAGACAACAAGCAGACGTATTGACGTGTTACTAGAATATTCACCACCTCCTCACCTGACACTGTATAAGGTGATTTGCGCAGACAACAAGCAGATTACATTCCAGCTTTCCATAGATCTTTTCCTTCACTCTGTAATGCATATCTTCACTGTCATTCGTGTACAGCTCATACACGACCACCCGGTCAGGCAACTGAACCTATATAGAGAGGTAGAGTAAAGCTCAGAAATCACTTAACATGTTTCCAAAACAAAACAAGAGGCGCAAGGGGTCTGTATCGCTCACCTGGGCCATAGGTATTGCAACTAGAATGGTCATTAACAATAAGTAGAACTCTAATGACTTGTAACAATAAAACAGAGGCCATGTTTCTTTATGTATCAACCTCTCTTGAACAAACTTTAATGGTCCTTAGTCATCAATATCATCTCCGAAATTTCCTAGCCCTAGATGATATTTCATGAGTTCTGAATCGATCCCTAAAACGGTTTCAGAGATTTTTTAAGAAATTTTAAAGTCGGCCAATATCCAAGATGGCCACTGGCCCAATTGGCAGACCGGCTTCGTTTGAACAAACTTGAATCTCTATGCCCTAAGGATGCTTCCTGCCATATATAATTGAAATTGTCCCAGTAGTTATCGAGAAGACATTTTAAATTTCCCATTGCTTTAGTATGGGAGCCTTTGGCAGGAAAATGATCCAAGGTGGCCACCAAACCATTTATCCGACCATTTTGATAATTGCAAACTTGAGATCAGAATACTCAAAAACACATAAAACCAATTTCGGGCTCAAAATCCATCAAATAAAAAATCCAATATGGGTGCAAAATACATGTACGCTATATTTTGATTGGCCCAGGGCGGGCATGTTTTTTGGCGGGTCAACTTTCCTTGAACAAACTTTAATGGCCCTTAGCCCCTAATCATATCTGCCAAAGTTCGACCCGATCCGTACAGCGGTGCTGGAGAAGTAATTTTCGCTAAAACTAGGTGAACCAAGATGGCCGCCAAACCATTTGACCAATCAAGTTCACCTCAACAAACTTGGTTCAGCTTTCGCCCTAGATTAAACGAAATCTAGGATTTCTTTTTTCACGAGAGAGTTGATACTTACCTCCCTAATACTTTTGATATTGCTAAATATTCGCTTTCACTCAATAAACACTCAGATTAAAACAGTTAGGCGCCCCTAGTGGGCAGGGAGTCAGAGCGTAGTCTGGCGGATGCCAGCCCCACCACCGCGCATGCGCAGACTAGCACTTCCTCTGACTAGATTATTGGCTGACACACATGCAACTATTAAGAGCCTGAAGACCGAGCCTCTGTGGGGTGGAGAGGCCGGGTCCGTATCTAGGGAGGTAAGTATCAACTCTCTCGTGAAAAAAGAAATCCTAGATTTCGTTTATTTCACTTCAAGAGTATACTTACCTCCCTAATACTTTTGATATTGCCAGAATTCGAAAGTGAATCTGGCGGGAGGGAGGCGAGGTCAAAAGACCAGCTCATCCCAATACGCTTTTCTGCGTTTAAGGCACTTAAACTTCTGAAACTGTAAGAAAAAACAGTCAGGATTTGACTAACCATCGGATAACACGACCGATGTATGAGAGATGACCGAATGTCATATGCGCTCCCCCCCCCCTCCTTCCTGGGAGGAAGAGTCGACTGACCTCAATGTCCTATACGCTCTCTACGTACAAGTGCCATGTACTACAGGACAGAGACGAAAAAGCTCCATTTTCGTAACTCTCAACAATGAACCACACAAATACACAAACCATCACCATATTAATAACGGGTAATCGTGACAATACAATCAACAACGGACAACACATGAACAAGACTGACCTTGTTGAAAATGGCTGCTGACATCATCTTCCCATCGGTAAAGACTGATGCAGGCCCAAAAAAGTGGGTGTTTCCATAAATTAATTGTGATATATATAAGTAATGAGGAAATCACCTCAAAAAATATAAACCGATTTATTTTTTCAAAACCGACAAGGCGAGAGGATTAGAGGTGTCACGGAGATAATGGTCTGTAAAACTTGACTCACAGTGCCACTGAGCCACCGACATAATATCATCCACAGGGACCCCATTAAATAGGGCCGTGGATGTCACTACGCCGCGGACACTGTGAGCCTTGGCCACGTCAACCTGCTTCCCGGTGGCGGATTTATGGCAAAACTGAATGCATTCCACAATCCACCTGGAAATGGTGTCCTTAGAAGCCCTCCCATGGGGTTCAATATATGACAACCATAACGCTGACTGGTCGGTGCGCCATGCCGCCGTACGTTGTTTGTACCGGCGCAGCGCCCGGACGGGACACCATGCTTTAGAATTAGGATCATATCTAGTTAAAGCAGGCAAAATAATAGGTTGACCTGGATATTTCAACGACTGATTTTTAGCCAAGAAATTAACCCTAGGTAGCAGCTTAAGGCCTTCCCCTGAAACCACAAAACGGTCATCCTCGGCTGATAAGGCATGAATCTCACTCCTACGCCTAGCCGAGGCCGCAGCAATTAAAAACACAGTCTTCAGTGTTAATAGTTTCATAGAAATGGAACTAAGTGGTTCAAAAGGCTTATCACCTAGTACTTGAAGCACTAGCGATAAACTCCAAGACGGAATCACAGGAGGATTCCTTGGTCTTAGATTGCCCATGCCTTTAATTAATACATTCAATGTATTTACTTCATCACTTCCCCTCTTAGCCAAGCAAGGAATAACAGACATTAATGCTGACTTATAACCAGCAATAGAGTTAGGCTTGAGGCTATAGGCATCATAGAGGTGACAGAGGAAATCAGCTACTACTTGAATAGATGAATCCATTGGATCAATACATCTTTTTGAGCACCATTCTGCAAATCTGTTGATTTTATAATTATATGCTCTGGAGGTTGACCCCCTCCTGGCTTTGGCCATAAACATGGCTGCTTGCTCAGAAAAGCCCTCCTTAATTCTAGATTCCTTGACAACATCCACGCAGTCAATCTGAACATTGACGGATTGTTGTGAAGGGCCTTGCCCTGGAAGATAATATCGTCCATCAGAGGCAGAGGAACCGGATTGCAGACCAGAAGGTCCAGCAGATCCGTATACCATGATCGGCTTGGCCAATCCGGGGCGATCAGAAGCACTTGGCATTCCTCTTGTCTGATTTTCTGAAGAATTTTTGGAATCAGGATTGCTGGAGGGAATGCGTATGCATACATTCTCCCCCAGCTGATAGCTAACGCATCTGTTGCGAAAGCGCTTGGATCCGGAATCGGAGAGACGTACGTCGTCATCTTCGCATTCTTCTTCGTTGCGAACAAATCGATGTTGGGTTTCCCCCAATGGTCGAACAGACGATCCGCCACACATTGATTTAGTTGCCATTCCGTGGGTAAAACACTCATCCTTCGGCTCAATGAGTCTGCAAGCAGGTTTAACCTTCCCGGAATATGAACTGCTTTCAAGGTAATCTGGTGATCCAGACACCAACATAGCAGTTTCCATGTCATCATACAGAGACTGGGCGACTTCGTTCCGCCCTGGCGGTTTATGTAAGTCACAACTGTTGAGTTGTCTGAACGAATAAGAACAATCTTGCCCTGAACTTTCTGTAAGAAATGTTCCAGGCCCAGGACTACTGCTCTTAGCTCCAGTAGATTTATATGTTCCTGTGACTGTTCCAGATTCCAAAGCCCTGATATCGTGGATTCTTCCAGGCAAGCTCCCCAGCCCTCCATCGATGCATCTGTATACACAGTCACCTGAGGGTGGGGAGGGGTTAGCAAAACCCCCGGTAAGAGATTCTCTGTATTCAACCACCATTGCAGGTGGTGAATCAGAGGCGCCAACACTGACACATTCGAGTCCAGCGAACCTGTACTCTGGGTCCATTGTGTCATGAGAAACAACTGGATCGGCCGCCTGCGTAAGGCGGCCTGAGGAATGACTGGTTCCAACGAAACCATCAACCCCAGCATTCTCAAGTAAACCCGTGCCAGGACATGACGACTGTCGCACACTGACTGAATCAACGAGATGAGTATTTGAACCCTCTCCTGAGTAGGATAAACATATCCTGTCTCCAGATCGAAGAACATCCCCAGGTAAACAAACTTCTGGGATGGAGTCAGCTCTGATTTTGGGAAATTGATCACCCAGCCCAAGTCTGTGAGAATTTTCAAAACAATCTCCAGATTGGCGGACAAACTTTCCCGGGTGTGCGCTTTCAACAGCCAGTCGTCTATGTACGTGTGGACTGCTATGCTTCTCCTGCGGAGGTATGCTGTGATCGCAAGAACCACACGGGTGAAAACCCGAGGAGCCGTGGAAATTCCGAAGGGCAACACCCTGAATTCCCACTGTCTGCCCTGGAATGCAAATCTCAGGAAGCGACAGAAACTCCTGTGGATGGGGATGTGGAAATAAGCGTCCTTCAAATCTATCGACGCCGTCCACATCCCCCTCTCCAACCCCGCCAACACCGAGCGCACCGTTTCCATCTTGAAACTGGGCGTCTCGATGAACTTGTTCAATGGCTTGAGGTTGAGAATCGGTCTCCACCCACCGGTGCGTTTTGTTACCAAGAACAGGGTTGAATAGAAGCCCGGACACCTTTGTGCCGGCTGAATAGCTCCTTTTTGTACGAGGGAATTTATCTCCTCCTCGATACACAACCTTTGATCTGGATCTCTCGGAACGGGAGTCCAGATTGGCACCAGAGACAGTCGCGACGGCGGGCCTGTCATCCACTCTGGATGATACCCCACGGAAAGCCATCGCAAGACTAAACGGTCCTGAGTTAACCGTTCCCACTCTTGCATGTGGTCGGCTAGCCGGCCTCCCACCGGTCCACCTAGGGACCGCGGTGGACACAAGGCATGCAAGAGCGGCACTGTCTCCGTCGCCATACACACCGGCGTGGTCCTTACCGCGGTAAGCGCCCTGTCAGGAACGATAACCACGCCCAGATCCTCGCGCGACCCGCCCCGCCCCGCGCGCACCTCGGTGCACGGGCGGCTGCCTGGCTGACGGCGGCTGAGGAGCCTGCGCCCCCCTCACTGCTGGCCGAATCGCACGCGGCCGAGGCCGGCGCTGCGACGGCGGCTGGCCTCTGACTTGGCCAGCACCACCTCGAGCCTGCAGGGGACGATACGCAGGGGCCGCGGCGCGAACGTTAGCACGACGCAGTACCTCAAACTGTTCGCGCAGCGCCCTCTGGTTATTCACCAGGGTGACCGTCTCCTGGAGGTGGCGACATCCCTCACCTCCAAAAAGACCAGGACCCGTCATAGGCGTACGGAGTAGCCTATTATACAGGTCCTGAGACGGGCACAGATTGTCCAGGGCAAATGTGCGTCTTGCCCTGACACTCCTGGTCACCGCCCGCGTCATACAGTCCAGCGCCAGGTTAATACCATCCTGGATGGTTCGCTGGACCGCGAGCGGGCCTGGCTGGCGCGATGCGGATGCCGTTACTACCCCCTGTAACAGCTGGGAGACGTGGGACAGAGCGGCAATCGAAGCCCTCCCACTCTCCTCCGCATCACGCAACGCGGTATTCGCCGAACGCAACGCGTTCGCGCACAAGACCCCCGCGTCAGAACGGGATCCTGGCCGCGTATCCTCACCCAAAGCCGCGCGGTCATCCACGCTGGGCTTGGGTACCACACCGTACCGCTGGTAGTCCAGGGGCACGATGCGACAACGCTTGGCCACCTCGCGAGGGGCCTTCGCGAGACGTCCACTCGTGTTAATGGACGCCTCCGCCGCCTTGAACATGTCAACGACATGCTCCGCCAGCGGCAGAGAAGGCATAGCGTTAGCAGTTGGTTTCCCAGCTAACCACGGCGTGTGAACACGGTGGCTAGCCGACTGCTCCACGGGCAGATCAGGCCTAACGCTCACCAACCACTGGCAAGCGTCATACCAATCCTCCTCCGTGGCTAACTGCGAGCGCTCTACAAGACGGGGTCCTTCGTCTTCCTCCTGAGCGCAAGCAGTACTAGACGGCGGGTACGCTGATACACCCGGCAAGCCAGGGAAAACATGCGGGCCTGACAGCACCGGCATGAGAATATCACTGGTTTGACCAGGAGCAGGCACCGCGGTAGAGCGCGGGGTATATATAGCCCTACCACGGGCCCGGCCAGCACCAGCTACACTCTCGGCAAGCCGAGGTATGCGGTACCGCTGGCCATCAGCAGCGCCCTGGGCCACCACCTGAACCGCGGACCTTACTCCAGGGTGAGTAATACCGTGGAAAAAAGCGCCTGTATTCCCCGCGAGGGGTGCACAAACGTCTTCATCCATGTCCGCGTCGTCAGACGGCGACCCCAGCAGGTAATCCTCATCACCCTGGTCAGAAAGATTAGACCCCGGGTCAGCAAAGAGAGCTAACCCGGGCTGACCAGGAACGGTGCCATAGGAGGTACTGGCCACCGCGGCGTGCGGATACCCCTGGACTGATAAGCAGCCAGCGGGTTCCAGCGACAACCGTCCACGGTCCCCTATCGGCGCGGCAATAAGCCTGCTGCCAGGGCCGTGGAACGCCCCCTCTAATGGGGCCACCTCTGAATCGTCGGACAACGGAAGCGGACTAAGGAAAATCGATCCAGAGGCGGGGATTACCTGCTCCGAAGCCGATGAAGAGGACAATAAAGGATCTGGTCCAGGAAGCATGCCACGAAGCAACCCTGGAACCAAATCTTTTATTGTCCTCCTCATCTCTCCCAACATCTCGGTCCGAAAGGTCTCCATATCCACCGCGGACGAGACCTTCCCCTTACCCTTCTCACTTACAACCTCTCGTTTCCGCTTCATCTTCTTCTCCTCCACTACCACCTTGTCCGTCGCCTGTAAGCAGCACAAGAATTCGGACATTAATTCGCCCCCCCCAGTGCTTACATATGTCACAATTAATCAATGGACCACAAGGGCTACATCTAAAACACAGATGCGGCCAGAACTTCACATGCATAAAACGTCCACAGGACGCGCAACCCGGTCCCTGAAACAGGGCAAAGGACAAGGAGTATGAGCAACTAGTTAAGCTTAGAAACTCAATCCAACTCAAGGAGAAGGAAAACGATCATAAAGATCAATATACATCAAAAACCAGCCTAGCGCTTGAATTGCTAATAAATACATAGCCAGCTGATTATGACGTCATAAATCCCGTGACAGGAAAAATTCGATCCCAACAAAACATCCAAGTGCAAAGACGAATTGTATGCTGAATGGATAAGTTGACTACACAACCATCAGATACATATAGATAACTCTTTACTGGCAAAAATGTTAATTATCTCCCTTTGATTGTTTACAATAATTAACATCACCACATTATCAATAACTAGATACCTGACACTTTGTATAGACAAACCATCCAACGTGACGAACCGGAAACTCCACCATCTGCACGCCTCTTAACTCTCTCCACCTCAAGGGGAAGGAATTGGAACAAGAGGGCAAAGTGAGAAGACCTTTATATCAGGCCTCCAACTCACTGGGCATAATTTTTCATTTGGTTAGATAACCTAACAGTGTTAGTAGGAAATGGAACCATGGTGGAGAGAATACTAATTCTCTGGTACTGTGACGTCACAACCTAGCGTCATACAGACCTGTGGACAGAAACAGAAAGAGAAATTAGTCCTAGGTAGCACCGAGTTGACCTAAACCAACTAACTAAGGCGCTTATCACGGTAAACGCGAGTCCCGGAAACACAATACACCGGGAAGAAAACTCGCTAATTTTACTAGAAGTCACCTGATTTAAAGGTCCTCCGTCCTCCTGTGGCGACGTATTCCTATCCGCCATCCAAAAAAGTGACTAACACTCCAAACAAACACCACTTAAACAGTTTAAGAGAGCGAAAAAGCTATTGAACAAAAAAACATGTGTGATCTCTTTGCCAATAATCTAGCAAAGAGGAAGTGCTAGTCTGCGCATGCGCGGTGGTGGGGCTGGCATCCGCCAGACTACGCTCTGACTCCCTGCCCACTAGGGGCGCCTAACTGTTTTAATCTGAGTGTTTATTGAGTGAAAGCGAATATTTAGCAATATCAAAAGTATTAGGGAGGTAAGTATACTCTTGAAGTGAAAGATATTTCAATGGGTTTGCGCATCAATCCCACAAGCGGTTTCAGAGATTTTAAAGACGTTTCTAAAAATCAGCCAAAATCCAAGATGGCCACCGGCCTAATTGGCCGATCGCCTTTGTTTGAACAAACTTGAATTTCTATGCCCTAAGGATGCTTCCTGCCAAATATAATTCAAATTGTCCCAGTAGTTCTCGAGAAGACATTTTAGGTTTCCCATTGCTTTAGTATGGGAGCTTATCGCAGGAAAATGGTCCAAGATGGCTGCCAAACCGTTTATTCGACCCATTCCAAAATAACAAATTTGAAATCAGAATACACAAAAACACATAAAACCAATTTCGGCATCAAAATCCATCCCCAAAAAAAAATCCAATATGGCCACCAAACACGCTATATTTTGATTGGCCCCCGGCGGCCATGTTTTTTGGCGGTTCAACTTCCCTTTACAAACTTTAATGGCCCTTAGTCCCTAATCATATCTGCCAAATTTCGACCCGGTCCGTTCAGCGGTTCTGGAGAAGCCGTTTTCACTAAAACTAGGTCAACCAAGATGGCCGCCAAACCATTTGACCAATCAAGATCCCGTAAACAAACTTGGTTCAGCTCTTGCCATAGACCATATTTCATGATGTTTGTATTAATCCGCTGAGCGGTTTCAGAGATTTTTAATTTTTAATTTGCCACTGGAATGACTGGCTCCGCTATGGATGCCAGCTGATAACCAATTCCACGGCTAAATTTTCAAAAATATTATTTCCTTGGCCTTGGACTGCAAATGGGCATTCAATAAGCAAATGTTTAGATTTTCTTGAGAAAATTTAAGTATTAAAGGGTTAATTAAATGCAGAACCAAAACATGAACAATCAGATTCCTGCCTATTTTTTTCACGTAAATTTTTGCGGATTTTTTAGATTTTCTGCATTTTTAGGATTGCACCCAAAGTTGAGGAATTCTATAGTGTATGGTTATACCCTTTTTGTGTTAAAATTTGAGTTATAAATCAGACCTGTATTTTCCCAAGATATCCATAGATACAGAATTTGATCTGAACTGAATCCGGATTTTTTATCCGGATCATGAGCAATGGTTGGCAATCCTCTTTCATTGTAAAATCATTTGTTCTATTAAAATTTGAGCCAAATCAGATCAATAGTTTTTTAGATGCATCTCCGGGCACACAAACAGACTGGCTGACCGACGGACAGACAGACACACCCAATCGCAATAGCCAGTTCATCGTAAGCGGCGCGTGTAACAACTCTATTTTCCTTGCCTAAAAAATAACATAAGAAAAACATTTACCGCAATTATTAGGAATCAGAGTACATGTAGTTCTATTGCTTCAATAACTTTAATATAATGTTTCCATGATAGTAAACTTATTTTCAAACTTACTGCGAGTCGATTCTTGTAAATAGCTATCTTCTTAACGAGGTCTCTGCATTTGATTTTCACTGATAAAAGAAGAGGCATGCAAAGTAATTTTGATATTATTTAACATTGTTTGCAAAGATGTCTATGATTAACATTGAGATGACTATTAGGCTTGTGCAATTATTAATTTGAGTGATCACGATCGATTATTTAAACATAATCGTGATTATTCGATTAATCAGCTTAGCTACAAATTAGCCAAAAATAACACAAAAAAGCATATCAATGACAAAAGCGACAATGGTGCTTAGAAAAGTCCATTTGCAGACCATGAGAAGACTATTTTTGAAAATGTATCACCAGAATGCCTGGCTCTGTTCTCGAACCAGTCGAGCCAGTCATTCCAGTGATACATTTTCAAAAATGTTTTTTTCTTGGCCGGCAAATGGACTTTTCTAAGCACCATCGCCGATTTCATCATTGATATGCTTTTTTGTGCTATCAGGGTAATTTGAATGCAAATTCACTGAGCAAAATGCCAATTTTCGTGACCGACTGAATTAAAATATAATTAAAAGGTAGGATTCGAAATATTTTATGCAGGAGATACTATTCACGATTATTGAATTATATAATTTTTAATTATATAAATTCTGATTTAAAAAATAAACTTGATTTTTTATTTAATCACGTAATCGTGCAAGTCTAATGACTATAATAGATAGATCTGCTTTGACAATCACGCAATAATTTTATTTTGAAAACTATACAGCTAAGCTATTGAATATTTTATAACTAATTTGACTGGGCACTGTTGCTGCCTATTAGTTTCAAAATATTCAACAGTATCTTTATTAAATAGTAGAGACATACACAAGTACAATTTGTACATGTCAGACTATTAAGAGTTACTGTAAAGACGGGCCAAATAGAATCATTTATGACATAATGATTATGACATCATCCTACATAACACTTAGCTGATTATGACATCATGACATCAGATGGTAGATGGCTAGTCAGAAAAGGTGAATTAAATGCCATGCGAAAGACTGTTCACAGACATTGTACCTTTATGTTCTGTTAGTAGATGCTGCACAATGACATCAGTCATACTGTCACGATAAGCATATCGATCCCGATACAGCCCATGAATCGTACTGAAGATCAGCTGATAGTAAGCTATCGTCCCATCCTGGCATCCTACTGCCTGCACAACACCAAGCATAACAAACATTGCATTATGCTTAAATGGGTCTCTATACACAAGTACATGTGACTAAAAGAAGAAAGTAAAAGCAATCACACATCCTACATGTATTCGTTCCGTTTTATTATTTGCTTTTTTAGATTTTTAAAGATTTTTCCGAACCATCAACAATGTTTGGAATTCCAAAATTACTGAAACACACACCAACCCACCCGTCCACCCACACCTCATCCTATGCTTCTTGTTTCCAATAAACAGACATGGTCAGGTAATCAAACACACAAACCCAAACTCTTCCCCATAACCCTTACACATTAAATATGGCAAATTATTGTTGAATATTTTGACATAAATTTGACTGGGGTCCAGTAAAATCAGTTTCAAAATAGTCAACAGCTTTCTGGTATACATGTAGTTGTCTTTAACTTGAGATACATGTACTGGAATCCTGAGGGTTAAATGGCTATGGGTCATTGGTTCTAAAATTTCAAATAACAAGATCAAACTAAACCTTTATAGACATGTACATTATAAACTTCCTCTATAAAATAAGCTACATTTTTGTACAAACCACATAGTTTCCCTCTGGTTTGACGGCAGCAGACCACACCCACGACGTTTGATCGCCGATAACACCGAGTTTCACACCCTCTCTTGTATGTAAGCAGCACTGCTTACTGGAGCCACCCGTAACCACATATTCACCTCGTGGAAACCATCGCATAAAGCAGGGGTCATAGTCCAACGAGCGATCCTTACCAATCTAGAAAGGTAAATTACTTTTATTCTATAATAATAATAAACATTTATTAAAGAAAATCTCAGCATACATGCATCTTATACTAACCATTCATGTGATAGAATTTACCACCTATAATTCATTCATGGCATTTTAGCTTTTTATCGTGACAACGACGAAAGATATGCAGGCTTTGGTACCTAAATATAGGTACTTTCTACAGCCTATGATGGCTGTAATGACTTACTTTTCAATCACTAAGAAAAAACCTAGCGTGTCCGCCTTGGTATATACGCTCAGTCATAGAGGTGCCAGCTATTGTTTGGCAATGTGGTAGAAAAGCACTCATAGAGTCAGATAAGCTGTTGAATATTTTGAAACTAATTTGACTGGAAGTTATTGCTGCCATAGGCAGTTTCCAAATATTCAAACTGATGAGTATTACATAATAAAGCATGTAATGCACTGGCACTTACATGACATTACACACTATCACAAGGGGAGACAATATGCTGTTGAATACTGTCCAACCTTTAATCCTGTAACACTCATATCAGCCAAAAACGGCTTCTGCAATGGTCTTGAGAAAGGTCCATTCGTCGACCAAGAGAAGACTATTTTTGAAAATTTACCCCTGACATTACTGGCTCGATAACCGAGCCAGTCATTCCAGTGGTAAATTTTCAAAAGTAGTCTTCTCTTGGTCTGCAAATGAACATTTTAATGAAAAGAACTGAAATTTTCTTGAACAAATTCAAGGGTTAAGCAACATTACAATGCAGATAAATTGTGATACAGATATGGAAATGTAACAGGATATGAATGATATGGAATCTATAGGGGGGGGGGGGGGGTGGCTGAGCTCCTTGACTGAGAAATTGTGTCTCATGCAGATAATATCAGTTGAAACTGAATACACTGTATGCGCTCAGTAATCAAGCCCATTCCAGTGGTAAATTTTCAAGAAGTCTTCTCTTGGCCTGCAAATGCCAATTACACAGGCCAATTGCAGGGGGTGTCTTTCCTGGACTGACTGGTTTACGGTCAAACAACCAATCTTATAGCTAGCCGAATAAGAGGCCCAAAGTCCTGTGACGCTCACTTGGTCAATTAGTATTTCAGTATCCAAGATCAGTGTCGCAAAAATAGACTAATCGAAATTCTGAATAGGAGTTCGAGAAACTATCACCATGGGGTACTTCTGGCAAGATTTGGTTAAAATCGGGCCATTGAATGATGATGAGTAGTCTTGAAGAATTTCTGACAAATTTTCAATAGATCCAAACTAGAGCCTCCCAACAGACGATCATTATTGACACATTTGGTTGAAAACCATCAAGCTTTTAAGCAGAAAACATGGGTTGACAATTTCCAATGAATTTTTAATAAAATGTTAAGATTTCCACACAAAAAGTGCTGAAACAAAATTCTGAATGGAGCTTCTAGAGCCTATCACAATAGGATTCATTCAGTTTAATTTATTTAAAGTCGGTCAAAATGTTAAGAAGTGATATGACAATTTACAGCAAATGTTTCATAAAATGATTTCCACCCAAAAGATTTTGAATGAAATTTCTAGAGCCTATGGCCATAGGATCCTTTCAGCGAAATTTTCTTGAAATCTGTTAAAATGCAAAGAAGCAATTTTACAATTTGCGGTAAATTTATAATAAAATTCACTTGGTCAATTAGTATTTCAGTATCCAAGATCAGTGTCGCAAAAATAGACTAATAGAAATTCTGAATAGGAGTTCGAGAAACTATCACCATGGGGTACTTCTGGCAAGATTTGGTTAAAATCGGGCCATTGAATGATGATGAGTAGTCTTGAAGAATTTCTGACAAATTTTCAAAAGATCCAAACTAGATCCTCCCAACAGACGATCATTCTTGACACATTTGGTTGAAAACCATCAAGCTTTTAAGCAGAAAACATGGGTTGACAATTTCCAATGGATTTTTAATAAAATGTTAAGATTTCCACACAAAAAGTGCTGAAACAAAATTCTGAATGGAGCTTCTAGAGCCTATCACAATAGGATTCATTCAGTTTAATTTATTTAAAATCGGTCCAAATGTTAAGAAGTGATTTGACAATTTACAGTAAATCTTTCATAAAATGATTTCCACCCAAAAGATTTTGAATGAAATTTCTAGAGCCTATGGCCATAGGATCCTTTCAGCGAAATTTTCTTGAAATCTGTCAAAATGCAAAGAAGCAATTTTACAATTTGCGGTAAATTTATAATAAAATATAAGATTTGACATAAAAAATTAACAAATCCTAATTCTGGATGGAAGTTCTGGAGTCGAGCACGATAGGATGCATTGACCCAAATTTGGTTAAAGTCTGGCTATTGTCTAAGGAGTAGCGCCTTAAATCAAAAGTTGACGGAAAACAGATCGGCTGTCGCCACACCATCCTCTCTTTCGGACCAGCTGAACCAAATCTGATCTTCACAGGCATGAATCAAACACATTACACCACATACCTGTTTTCCTGAGAGCTGGTAAAATGAGAGCTTCTGACCCCAGTCTACAACTGCTAGTGTATCATATGGTTCCTCTCTGTGAAAATATACGCATAAACTAGATAGACAATGATATTCATAAAGATACTTTAGGCCATGTAGACAGACCAGATATGTCCAAAGTGTGGGGAATCCTGTTTTAGCTTTGCCCGGCCCATTTTTAGCTAAGATTTACCCACACTCTCGACCGTGTTCAGATCGATCGATCCCTGAACTGCCTAAATATCAATTTTCAGACAAATTTACAGGTAAGCTGTTGAATATTTTGAAACTAATTTGACTGGGTGCTGTTATTGCCTATGGTCGCTAAAGCATCTAGTCAGATTAGTTTCAAAATATTCAACAGCATCTTTATTAAATACATGTAATAAAGACATACAATTCGTACAAGCGAATGATGGCCTATAAAACGTCTGAGAGCGAATAAAACGAGTCAATCGCGATGTAATTGATTATGACATCAGCCTTCCCATCACATACATGTAGTTGATTATGACATCATATGATTGACTGAAAAACCTGATTCCTCAATTGTTTTAGTTGAGACTACTAACTAGTAGAAGTTAGGTTGTTAATCTGCAACTGGCGGATGGTCAGTCTGTTAAATTTTGACACTTCATGCAAAGGTACCTTTAAAAGCAGCAAGTATAACACATCGCACTTGTTAATTGTAAAATACTAACAAGAGCAATCAGGGATTGCAGATCCTCACCCTAATATTTTTGTCACATTGTAAAAATGTTTTGGATTTTACAATTTACAGATTTTTCTGATCACGCCGACCGTTGTGGAATCATAGTATATGGCTACACACCTTGTGAACATTACATGTAAGATTTGAACAAAATTAGACCAATAGATATCCATAGATACAGAAATTGATCGGAATCTGATAATTATTTGCCAAAGTCTGGCGATCATTGTTTATTATAAGGTTCCTTTGTGGATGTTAAAATATAAGCCAAATTTGAGCCAAAAATTTTTAGATACAGTTCTTCACATGCATGCACGCACACACACCCACACAATTGTAATACCCTCGTGCCCTTATGGGGGGAAGGTAATTCATATGGTTCTGTACATTAATTCACACATTAAATAGAAGGGATTCGGATCCATACACTGCCCATCTCAGACTAGTTCATCATTGCGAGTTCTTGGAATCAGAGCCAGTCATTCAGTGGAAAATTGTCAAAAATACTCTTCTCCTGACCTGCAAATAGACATTACTCAAGACCACTGTAAGGTCAGTTTAAGCTGAACTTGACCATTTAAAGGTGATATGAAATCTGTTCATATTCTCCTGATATAGATTACACTGGTTCCTTACTTGCTTGGGTTCCACATGACTGACCAGACTGGTCCAGTACTGCGCTCTATCTTCACTTTCTCCTCCCCAGTCTGAACGAGAATCATAGAGGCAACTATACAGACTAACTATCTCATAAACAATAGATTATTAAACATCAATATTTAACTTCATTTAACTTTTGTCATAAACTGGAAATAGATTTCCTATATAAAATGGACGCGGATATTACCTTGTACGGTCTCTTATCTAGAGCAGGCTTCATGCAGAACCTAATTTAGCAATTTCCAGCCACGTTGTAAGAGGTCTTAAATCATTGATTTAAAAATGGTATAAATTATATAGCTTACAAGGCCTGAAAATGGGTTTCCTAAAATTCCATGCCTTTTTCCTGAGATCTCGTCTTGTATGCGCATCCTGTTGGAAGGACCAGGCTCTTGCAAGTTCGCATCTGTTTTAGTATTGGTGTATATACTGTACAACTCTAAACCAAAGTCACATTTGCTCCAGTATAAGCAACTGTGACATTTCACAAGACGACTTCAGAAGCTATTTTTGGGCAGATTGCTTGTTAAAGGATTAGCCCTTAGAGACAAGAAAAAACGTTTGTCCTTCGTCATTGTCCAGCTCAAGGGGAAAAATTGTTTTGGAAGTTTACTGCTGGGAGGACTGGTCCGATCATCAAGCCAGTTATTCCAATAGAAAATATATAAATAGTTATTTTCCCATTGGCCTGCAAATGGTCCTTTCTTAACCCTTTAACACTCAAATCAGCCAAAAACACCTTCAGCAGTGATCTTGGGAAATGTCCATTTCCAGACCAAGAGAAGAATATTTTTGAAAACTTGCCACTTGAATGCCTGGCTCGATAAACAAGCCAGTCATTCCAGGGGTAAATTTTCAAAAATAGTCTTCTCTTGGTCTGGAAATGGACATTTTCTTAGAATAAATTTAAAGTTATTTAACAAGTTTAATAATTAAAGTGTTAAGACCGCTGCAGAGGTCAGTTTTGGCTGGTTTGCCCGTCAAAGTGATAAAGATTCACAAATGGACAATGGTTATTGAAACAACCTCGCTTACATTGTGCAATGACGTAACACCATCACCAAAAAGTGCAGAAAGTGATTAAACACCCACACCAGTGCACAAACTTCAAAACCAGTACTCAATAAACCAGACCTTGTTTCTGATGCTAACAACTCCACAGAATAATCCAATAGCGAGGTACTGGCCATCATTCGTCCAGCTGCACGATGTAATCCGTGATGTTTGCTTGGTTTTTGCCACAGATTTAGATTCGGGCGACCAGAGGCCTGAAATATAGTTACAAAATTGGAAGTTAGTTAGCATAGCAATCTAAAGTGGGATATGATAAACTATTTATGCCTTCAGCCAAATTGGCAGATTGCCTTTGGGTGAACAACCTTGGATCTCTATTCCCTAAGGATGATTTCTGGCAAATATAATTGACAGCGGCTCAGTGCTTCTCGAGAAGACAACATTTTAAATTTTCTATTGTTTTAGTACGGGTGTTTTCGGCAGGAAAATGCTCCAAGACGGCCACCAAACTGCTTATCCGACAATTTCAAAAGTAGCAAATTTGAAATCAGCAAAGGCAAAAAAATCCATAGTTAAAACCAATTTTGGCTTCAAAATCCATCAGATATAAAAAACATAAATACATGTATGGTCATCGAATGTGAAACACTTGCATTGGCTCATGACGGCCATATTTCTTATCTATCAATTTCTCTCGATCAGCCTTTAATGGCCCTTAGTCCCTAATGATATCTCACAAATGTTGGCCCAAGCCTCTAGAACAGTTGCATTTAGCCAATCAAGTTCTCTTGATCAAACTTGCTTCAGCCGGTCCCATAGATGATGACTCATGAGTTTTGAATCAATCCACCAAGCGGTTTCGGGGATTTTTAAAGACGTTTCTAAAAATTGCCTAAAATACATGTACAAGAAAGCCACTAGCTTCGCATGAACAAATTTGGATCCGTATGTCGTAAGGATGTTTTCTGCCATATTTGAAATCGGCAGAGTGGTTCTCCAGAAAGACATTTAAAATTTCCTATTGCTTTAGAATGGGAGCTTTTGATGGGAAAAAGTCCCAAGGCGGCTGCCAAACTGTATATTCGACAGTTTCGAAAAACAGTTTGACCAATTTTGGCTTCAAAATTCATCAAATAAAAGAATCCAGGCTACAATTTGACTGACCCACGACGGCCATGTTTTTTAACTTATCACAGGATTCGCACATCTTTCTGTGTTTGAAATTCCATGACTTTTCATGACCAAAATTAAACAAATTCCATGACCTCCAAGAATTAATACCTATTAATAGGAGATTTATGTTTATGATGTACATGTAGCTCCAAAAATAAGATCTGAGTTATTTTGCAAAATGTCAGAATATTGTCTCTTGCAACAACCTAGCCACAGCCTTGTTTTGATAAGCTGTTGCCATAATTTTTATTACCAAGAGGTGATTTATGCCAACATATTTCTTTTTATTTTACATGATTACCATTTTCTGACTTTTCCATGACTAATGATAAAAAATACTGAAATTCGATGACTTTCCAAAATTCCCTGTTATCAACTTCCTATGAACAGACTTTAATGGCCCTGAGGTCTCTAATCATATCTGCCATGCATTATATTTTGGCCCGATCCGCTTAGTGGTTCTGGAGAACTTGTCTTCACAAAAATTAGGTCATCCAAGATAGCCACCTTTGAAGAATTTGGCCTATCAAGTTCCCTTGAAAAAACTTGGTTCAGCTTTTGCTTTAGATGATGTTTTATGAGTTTTGAACAAACCTATCTCATACACGGTTTTTGACATGTCAGAGATGATTATTAAAGATGTTTCTAAAAAATCAGCCAAATTCCCAAATGGCCACTGGTCAAATTGGTCGATCAGATCTGCTTGAACAAACGCGGATCCATATGCCCAAAGGCGGCTTCCTGCCAAATATAATTCGAATTGGCCCAGTGGTTCTTGAGAAGTCATTTGAAGGAAAAGTTGATGGATGGATGACGGATGGACGGACGGACGGACAGATGATGGAGTCGCCATGGCATAAGCTCGCTTGGACTTTCATGTCAGGTGGGCCAACAATTCATAATGAAATGTGCTAATAACATCAAATAAGTACATCTAATTAATCATTTAATGGTCAAGTCGACCAAAATCAGTCCATTTGCAGCCCAAGAGAAAACTATTTTTTAAGACGTACACATGGAATGCCTGGATCAATAACTAAGCCAGTCATTCTAGTGGTAAATTTTCAAATGTAGTCTTTCGCTTACTCTGCAAATTGACATTAAATGAGCAAATGTCATGATTTTCCTGGTCGAATTTGACAATTAGCAGGCTAACGGTAATTATTAATATTAATGGTAATTACTTATTAATTATGGAGACGTACCAAAATCAGTGACTGCACAGCTTGCCAAATGGTGAGAGACAGGATTGTATTCCAGCGCTTGTATCGCATCATTATGACTACAACACATCCAAAGATTAAACATTTAAAGCGATTCGGAGCTAATTTATTAACCTTTTAACCCTCGAATTTGTTCCAAAGAAATTTAAATTTTCTCATAAAATGATGATTTGCATACCAAGACTATTTTAGAAAATTTACCACTGGAATGACTGGCTCAGTTGTCAAGCCAGTCATTCCACTGATAAATTTTCAAAAATAGTCTTCTATTGGTCTGAAAATCAACATTTCTCAATACCACTGCAGAAGCCAGTTTTGGCTGATATAAGTGTTAAAGGGTCAACCCTCAAATTTGTTCTAAAGTTTTCGATTTTCTCATCGAAAATGTCCATTTGCGGACAGAGATTATTTTTGAAAATTTACTCATGGAATTACTGGCTCAGTTATCTCTTTTAGTCTGCACATGGTCATTTCCAGACCACTGTGAAAGTCATTTTTTACCTGCTTGAATGTTAAAGGATTAACTCAATATTTTTGCTCCGATAGCCAGAGCTTCATCAGCTAATATAACCTCTGATGTTCTCGTTCATTCCAAGACACGGTGAATGCTCACAGGATCAGTGTGTCTGATGAATCTCCAGCGACCCAAGCGAAATATTCCAAATGTGTTCATAGATTAGCTACATGTACAGGTGGTTTAATGTCTAATTATGAATTCCGAGCTAGGTAACCATATAGTTGGAGCTAACATTAAAAAATATTTGACAGGAAATATAGAGAGGGGCTTCAAGCAATAAACAAATTGAGGAAGCATTCATCATTTTTTCTGTAACATACCACTGATACCAGACCTGTTTCATTATTACTCCATATTAACTACGTACACGTAATCCCTAAAGTGTCACGATTTTTCACAAAAATTGAAATTTCCTTTCAACATATGTCCATTTGCAGACCAAAATAAGTAAATTTTTGAAAATTTATCACTGGAATCACTGGCTCGATTAGTCACTCCAGTGGTAAATTCTCAAAAATAGTCTTACACATGCATCTTGGTCTGCAAATGGCTGGCTTGACCATTAATGGGTTAATTATTATTCAAAAATTCTGTTTCCGTCACCCATACATGTACAGTGTAGTTATTAATTTTCTTTTCCCAGTAAACTTGAGTTTAATAGTATGAAACAGTTTATATAACAATTTGTATAATATATATATATATATATATAATTCAAATAATTCACAATGAACAGAACTGGCTGATTAACCCTGGAGTTTCATACCATCTATTAGTTCTTGGTTGAGTATTAGGTTAGGATACAAATTGGTAGGGGTGGGTAGTGCGAACATTATTGTATCGCGATATATCACGATTGCATCGCAATACGTACCAAGATATATTGTTTACTTTGAAGGAAAGATTCCATCCACCATTTAAAATTAATTTCTAGTTATCCTCCTTGCGAAAGGAAAGCGCCTGCCATGGATAGCAATCAGTGAAGTTATTCTTCATTGTTCTTTATAATTAAAGTATCATGGTCTTATGGTGGAGACTAAGAAATGAATGCACTACAGTACATGTAATTGCTATCCACATTTCACAACAAGGGTTTCAATCTTATGAAGAAGATGACATATGAATCAATGTATTAGTTTCATTTTCACTTTAACGTGTTTGATATACATTGTATAGCGTTTCATGGTATATGTAACTATTTGATCTAAACTTTATGAAGAGAGAACACTTTTCAAAAGCAAAGACCAAATTGTTACTCAGAATTACTCTAACAATGTCTAACAAGTGGCGTCACGTTACATGTACATGTAGATTGTACATCTGTTTCAGGCAATAAGTATTGTTAATGGCATTGTATTGCGATAGTTACGTCTTGATAATACCACCCAACTCTACAAATTGGTACTAGACTGTGATTAGGGGTAATAATCAAAAAAATTGTACTAGTCCAGGAGAATTTCTACTAACCTATGACTTGTGGCCAGAAAGTGGATGGTTTTATTCCTTATCACCAGCTGAATTGCCAGATTTCTTGATTGAGTTTCCTTTACTCCGATAACTGGTGTATATTTTGCAAACAATGCTGCTGTAAGCTGTTGCTGTCAAAGACACCGACAGCTGTCAGCAACATTATTTCCAAAATGTACACCAGTCTTTCATTTCCAGGGTTTCAAAATATGAGGTAACAGTTTCAATTCCATGATCCGATCATCTATGACTAACATAATGGAAAAATAATAATTTTTAGAGAATTTTAATATGCACTATACCTGTATTTTAAAATTCCTTCCAGTTTATTGGTCCAGATGATAACGCTTTTATCGGCCGAACCAGAGGCAAATCGCTTTCCATCCCGAGCGTACGTCACACAATACACTGTGTCCTTATGACCCTTCAATGGCTGGATCAACGTGCCATCACTTGTGTCGTAAACAAGGACACGATTTCCAGCAGCGACGATTAATTGTGAACCATCAGGTTTGAAACAAAGGTCCCAAATACTGAATATAAATACAGAAATTATTATTAAAATTAACTGTACAATGTGCAAAAGGATATTGTAAATATTATTATCCTCACCACACAAGGGGAGGTTGGGCATGGAGTTGTGGTGCGCGCGCACATGCGCGTGTGCCTGCAGCATTTTATTACAGTCACACGTAAGTAATGTTATTTAACTATGCTGCTTTTTTCGCAACAGAATGAAAGAAAGCGGAAAAATTAAATAACATAAATAAACCAGAGTTACATGGTTTCGTGAATGGGTAGATTAATCCTTTAACACTCAGATTTGTTCAAGAAAATTTCACTTTTTTTCAAAGTAATTGTCAATTTACAGACTAAGAGAAGATTATTACTATTTTGCCACGGCGTGTATGCTGATCTACAGATCTAGGAATCCGCTAAACTGAATATATAGGATTAGGAATCAACTCCAGAAGGAGCTTCGTCTGAAGGGCCTGCAGTCTGAGAAACAGGATCTACTCAACACAACAGCAGCATAATTTTGTCCGCATAAAATATTTCACTCACCTGGCATGTTTCCAAGGTTGGCAAGTTTTGGACACCAGTGGTTTAAACCAGGGTTTAAACCGTCCACCCAAAATAGGTTTTGGACACTTTAAAATTTCCAAAACTGTCCAAAGCCTTAAATTTTTGTCCAGACTACTTCCTTTGAAAATGAGATGTAAGGAACTTATGATTGGTGAAAGGGTTACCATACATAGATTAGTTTAACATAATTTAATTCAGTTATCTTAGAGAGTGTAACTACATGTGCAGTCAATTCTTTAACAAGAGGCCCAAAGGGACCTGTATCGCTCACCTGGACCATAGGCTCTTCAACTAGAAAAGTCATTAACAATAAGTAGAACTCTAATGAGTTGAGCAGACTTGTTACAAGAAAACAGAGACCATGTTTCTTTATGTTTCAACTTCTATCGCACAAACTTTTATGGCCCTTAAGTCATCAATATCATATCTCCCAAATTTCAGCCCAATCCATTTAATGGCTCTGGAGACAAAGTCGCTTTCCAGAAAACCAGGCCATCCAGGATTGCCGCCCAACCATTTGGCCAATCAAGTTCCCTTGAACAAACTTCGTTCAGCTCTTGTCCTAGATCCTATTCATGAGCTTTGCATCAATCCCCCTGGCGGTTTCGGAGATTTTTAAAGACATTTTAAAAAATCGGCCAAAATCCAAGGTGGCTGCCGGCTCAATTAGCCGATCGGCTTCGTTTGAACAAACTTGAATCTCTATTCCCTAACGATGCTTCCTGCCAAATATAATTGAAATCGGCCTAGCAGTTCTCAAGAAGACATTTTTAATTTCTCCGTTGCTTTAGCATGGGAGCTTTTGGTGGGAAAATGATCCAAGATGGCTGCCAAACCGTTCATCTGACACTTTCAAAAATTGCAAATTTGAAATCAGAATACCCAAAAACTCATATAAAACCAATTTTGGCCTCAAAATCTGTCAAATAAAAAAATCCAATATGGCCGCGAAACACGATACATTTTGATTGGCCCACGGCGGCTTTTTTTTTTTATGGATCAACTTCCCTTGAACAAACATTAATGGCCCGTAGTCCCTAATCATATCTGCCAAATTTCGGCCCAATCCCTTCAGCGGTTCTGGAGAAGAAGTCGTTTTCGCTAAAACCAGGTCAACCAAGATGGCCACCGAACCATTTGACCAATCAAGTTCCCTTGAACAAACTTGGTTCAGCTCTTGCCCTAGATCATATTTCATGAGATTTGCATCAATTCCCCAAGCGGTTTCGGAGAAAAAGATTTTTCAAGACGTTTCCAAAAATCAGCCTAAATCCAAGATGGCCACCAGTCAATTGGCTGATCGACTTTGTTTGAACAAATTTGAATCCCTATGCCCTAACGACGCTCCCTGCCAAATATAATTGAAATCGTCCCAGCGGTTCTTGAGAAGTTGTTTAAAGGAAAGGTTGACGGATGACGGACGGAAAGGTGGCCTTTCAGGCCAGGTGAGCTAATAATACTAATCACCTATTTATACAGCAAAATAATGTATGTATAATAGGAAAACTGTTGAATATCTAGAGAATAATTTGATTGGAAGCTGTTGCTGCCTCAGACAGCAACAGCTTCCAGGAAAATTACATGTAATTTCAAAATATTTAACAGAAAACTAGCTGTATATCTAGTCTTTAACCCAAGTAGAAAATTTACATAGATCTGTGTCACTTTTAAGTGTCTTTTCCATAATGTCTAGCATGCAAGCAAGTATATTTTGATTGTACACATGATGCACACCCTACCCAATTTTCGACAATTTCTAAAATATGAATTTTTGTTGCCAAATAATTAATAATAAGGTCATTTTGGGCAATATTTGTCGTTTCATCTGAAGAATGGGCTATTTTAAACTTGAATATTTTATTGAAAGACGTATTAATTGGAATATGTTTACACATGCTAGGCTTGATTTTCAACGATGTAATTGAAAAAAATCGAAAAATCATGAAAAAATTGAGCAGACTAAGATTTTAAAACTCATCATTCAGCAGTAAAAGAATAGTTATAATCCATTCGTGCATGTACATGTATCCATTGTTTTTTCTTGATGGCTTCACGCATGTGTTCACTAAGTCCTAATCAAAACACATTTAGCTCTAACCAGCTAACAATAGCGAGGTAACACCTTTGTCATTGAGAAAACCAGCTAGTTACTCCGTCGAATCGCCATATAATTTTCTTTCTTTCGCTGCAGACCCTGAGTCTGTCGTGAAATACCAAGTATATACTTAGTTGCAGAGTGTTAGGCAATAATCACTGAACTTAATTCTTTTTAATTCTTTTAGCAATTTCAGGCTGTGTAATAATTTTTCCTTTTTGATTCGGTTGTCATGCCTAATTAAAGAAAATAACGCAACAGCAGTCCAGATTTTGGTGTATTTCAAACTGTTCTGTTTCTTACTCTTAAATATAAATCGTACATTCTGAAAGCAACTATAAACTGCATTATAGGACGAGTTTATGCCGTTACTATTGTAGCTACTCAAAGCTACCGTCCTATGTACTGTGTATATGGATTGCGCAGTATCTCCCCCGGTACTAGTATTAGCGTTTTCGCGCTACTCAGGTAATGACCTAAACTCGTCCTACAAAGGGAGGCTATAAGTGGAAGCGGGATTTATATTTTTACTAGACGAAATTTTATGTCAAATTTTGATGAAATAAATGATGTTTATTAAACCATACACAATATTTTGGCGGTCCCAATTAATAATTGCACTCCCGCGATAATGGATATATGGTATACATTAAGCATAAATGTAGGATGGTAAGAATTTGTCGCATGAAATTGTGTTCTAATTTCGTTCTATTTTTGTATCATTTATTTCAACTTTTTCTAGAAATTCCAAGTCCCAGTTTTGGTGACTTGTCATGTTACCCCGGTTTATACTTTTGGGAATTTGGACCTATGATTTAATCGAAAATTGTTTTTTTTATAAAATCTATCGCGATGTTTCAAAGCAAAAATCGTGCAACACATGCAGGCATTCTGTGAAATGTCATTATAATAATGGTACATGTAAACAAGAGGCCCACAGGGTCTGTATCGCTCACCTGGAATTATTGAACACTGGCAAAACCGAACAACACGATCTGATCACTGGAAGAATTTACTAATCTAAGTTCTCAAAGCCTCGTCAGCAGAATATCGCAGTGGAAACTTCTGCGTCGCCATTATTGCAATTTTGCAAAAAAATTCACACAAATCTATGAAAAATGGCTATAAAATCGCCAAATGTGGGCCAATTTTCAGAATTGTTTCAGCTTCCAGCATGTTCAGGAGCCTGATCTCAGTTCGGGAAATCTCAGAATTCAGAAACGTTTCCGAAATCAGAGACTCTGTTATGATGGTTTCCGAATTCAGATACATGTATGGGAGTTTCTTAATTTGGATACCTAGGAAGTTTTTAACAATTTTCGCATTTATTGATCAATCAACCTAAGATATGGGCACTATGTGTTAGATGTCTTATATACGAGTAGGCTAATGAAAAATTATGTCTAAAACCAATATGGATATGAGAAACACCCTGAACAGGCTGTCATAACCTTTATGACTACTGAAAAAAAATAAGCAAAAAAATTTAGAATTCCTTTGATGAATTAGTTATATAAAAGTGCTGGCACCTATCCAAAACGTTAAAAACCCATCCAATCTCTGCTTAGTGTCTGAATTCAACAATCTTGCCTTTAACATGACTACCGGAAAGAAATATGCCAGAAAATTTGGAATTCCTCTGATGAATCAGTTTTAGTCAAGTGCTGTCACCTTTTCAAAAGCATAAACAAGAATTCTGCGGAATTAAATGTCCCGTCTGTCTCCTGTATGTCACAGTTACCTTGACCTTTGACCTTCTTCCCTCAATGTTATCATGCTGCTTCCTAAGAGTATAGGTAACCAGGTATCCAAGTTTAGTTGCAATAGGCTTAACCAATCCTGAAATCTTGCCTTTAACATGACTACCGGAAAGAAATATGCCAGAAAATTTGGAATTCCTCTGATGAATCAGTTTTAGTCAAGTGCTGTCACCTTTTCAAAAGCATAAACAAGAATTCTGTGGAATTAAATGTCCCGTCTGTCTCCTGTATGTCACAGTTACCTTGACCGTTGACCTTCTTCCCTCAATGTTATCATGCTGCTTCCTAAGATTATAGGTAACCAGGTATCCAAGTTTAGTTGCAATATGCTTAACCAATCCTGAAATAAAAGCTGAACGCAAAAACTTAATGTTGAAAAAGCGGAGTTCTGTATCAAGGCCAGTGACCCTGACCTTTGACCTTGTGACCCCAACATCATCATGCTGCTTTCTAAGATGATAGGTAACCATGTATCCAAGTTTAGTTGCAACGGGCTTAATCAATTCTGAAATATAAGCTGAGAAGTTTTGCTAAACGCAAAAACTTAATGTTGAAAAAGCAGAGTTCTGTATCAAGGCCAGTGACCTTGACCGTGTGACCCCAACACCATCATGCTGCTTCCTAGGCTTAACCAATCCTGAAATGTAAGCTGAGAAGTTTTTCTAAACGCAAAAACTTAATGTTGACGACGTCGCCGTCGAAAGAGTGATACCTATGTCTCGCTTTTTCTGCTTCGCAGTAGCCCACATGATAAATAACAGATTTTTAACTGAATAGCAACATAGCCTCATGGCTGGACAATCTACAGTTACACAGTTTACTAGAAGTGTTTACTGGACAACTGCTCTAAACAGGGGTGAAGATATAGATGTCCTGTATCTTGATTTCACGAAGGCACTGACACGGTGCCTCATGAATGCATTCTAAGTAAATTAAGCCAATACAAAACTTCAGGCAATCTACTGAACTGGCTAAGATCCTTTTTTAACAAATCGGCAAGAGAGGGTTGTTGTAAATGGAGCATTTTTGTCATGGACCCTTGTTTTGAGTGGAGTTCCACAGGGCAGTGTACTTGGTCCCGTACTTTTCACTATTTTTATCAATGAAATACCATCGATGATTGAATCTGACCTTTCTTTGTTTGCCGATGATGCTAAAGCTTAATGCCATAACACATTCAGATGATTGTAAAGAACTACAACAGGACCTGAACTCAGTGCAGCATTGGTCAGAAACATGGCAGGTCCAATTAAATCCTCAAAAATGTTCTGTAATGCACATAGGCCATAATCACTTTAATACTTCCTATCAAATCATAGATGGGAAAACTCTACATTTACATGACAAAAATATAATCAATGACCTAGGCGTGTAAAGAGATACAAAACTAACATTTGAGAGCCATATAGAGGATAACTTCCAAAGCTAATCAAATGACAGGCATAATATGACGTACATTCCCATATATAGATGAGGACCTGTTCATGAAACTTTATCCAACATTAATCTTCTCCCACTAGAGTATGCTGCCCCTGTATGGTCACAAAACACATTGAAACAAGCAGAAAAATTTGAAAATGGTACCCAACTTAAAAAATCTAAATTACCAGGCAAGATTAGAATATTTGAAACTACCAAGTTTAGTATACAGAAGAATAAGAAGGGATCTTATAAAAGTCTATAAGTACAATGTACATGTATAACCTGTATACTGTGGACTCCAGGAAACTTCTAATTATCCGTCTAAGAAAAAGAACTAGTGGTCATAAATTTACATTACTAAAACCAAGAGAAAATACATCACTCAGACAAAGCTTTTTCTCTAACCGCATCATAGACAGGTGTAATTCCCTGATGCCTGAAGTTGTTGAAGCTCCATCTCTAAATAGTTTTAAAACCACACTAGATAAACTATTTATTCAACATCCAGTATACTATAATTATCGAGCTCTAGACAAACCATGTTAAATGATCATGTAATCCAAAAATGACTATCAGATAATGTAGCTCATCACCAAATTTATTGAATTAGTTGATAATACGATACAATGTCCTACAAAGCTGTGCATGTTATGATTATGACTTATTTCATTGATACATCACAGACGTTGATGGAACGTCTTTAACGCATCATTGATGCTAACCAACTGCAAAAGAATTAAATAATAAAAAGAATTCTGATGACGCCATTACAGAAATCCTAGCAACAGTTAAAATCTTGGCAAATCTCGTTTGACGCATTATTTTGCATGATTGGTCCGGCATTGTTATGTTCGTATAATCCTCCTCTTCATAGGAGCACCCACCGTAGTGGTAATAGTTAAAATCAGATAATAACCAAACGAAAATAGAATAAAAGCAAGTAATAAACAGGGGAAAATTAAATAAACAAGGACAGAATAAAACAACACCCTAAAACTAGGTAGTGGTTGAACAAGAAATATAAAATTCTAACATGAAGACGCATTAATATCTAAGAATTTATCATAAGTTTAAAACATATTTAAGTTAAAATAAAGTACAAACGTACTATTTGATGCTTTGGTAGAATAAAAGCGCTAATCGATTTTAACAAAACACGAAAAAGTTTACATGTCCAAAAAGAAATCCAGTATTAATTGGTTGATTTATCACAAGTTTAGGCACCAATATATGAGGATATGTTTAAACAACTGTTTCAGGCATTGGTGAGGCCACACATAGAATATGCAGTGAGTGTATGGAGCCCATACCTAAGGAAGGACAGTGAGGCTATCGAAAATGTACTACGATGTTCATCTAAGCAAGTACCCTCCCTTAGCAACCTCAGCTATGATGAGAGACTATCGCGTTTGAAGCTACCATCTATATGTTACAGAAGGCTTAGAGGGGACATGATCGAGGTGTACAATATATCCTATATTGGTACTAAAAATAAGATCGTCAATTTCATCTACATCGGGTAGTGCCAAGAAACCCTAGGCATTATTGGCGGCCCGTAAAGTGGACTAGTTCCCATTAAAATCTTATTATACACGAACAGGCGCACTGATGATTTACTGAACTCACGTCGCCGGTGGTCAGGACAATTGGCCCAATAGTGAAGGCACGAGGATGTCCCCTCTACTAGAGCTGGGCGGTTTGGCCTAAAAGAAAACCGGTGACTGTATCATTAATTAAACCAGTATTAACGAAATACCGGCTTAAGGGGTTAGAATGATCGAAAATAATTTGAAATATGAAAATATGCCGTTTTTATTAGCTACAGTACATGTATTTTACGATTTGAAAACTGACGTAAATTGCCACGAAATTAGAACGGTAACTACGTACGACTGCTCACTTCGACGCTATCTATCCCAGAATAGTAGTTAAAATAAATAAAGTCTTGTTCATGTGATGTCGTGAAAATAACACTCTAACTACTAAAATGTTGATTTTCAACACTGTTATTAGGTAACTATTTTCGAAAGCGTAGTAATATCTAACGCGTGTAAGTAGGAGCCCGGATATGAGAGCGAGTTTAGGCTCCTAGTAGAGTACCGCACATACGGTTAGAGTTCGTATAACCACCTACAGTATGATCTAGTCTAGTAAGTCATGTGTTTGTATTCGAGTACTCAGTATTTAGTAATACGCCTCAACAAACTGTCGTTCAAGCGGCTGAATGTCACTCAGCACGTAACTAAAGGGTAGTCATTTTCCGGAAATCGCGCCTCAAGAATTCTCACAAAAAGTGTTTGACTATTTTTCGAGGTTCATATGTCATATAATAAAGAGATTATGATAATTTGACAACATAAATGCAATGATTCGTGAATCTAACCTAAATCTACTTAAATTCTCCGTACCTGAAGATATACGAAGGCGAAAAATACTGGGCCATAAAACAAAATGATGTGATTCTAACGCCTATCGAGCAGAAGTCACGTGATAAAAAATACTACAAATTTCATTCATAAAAGCGATAGTAGTGAATATCCCGGCGGAAGAATTTGTTAACAACCAATCACATTACGCCTGCTCGTATTTGAGAGGCTAAGGTGTATTTTATTTGTAACTACTCTGCCAATGCAAGAAGCGACTTAATCGTTTTAATTTCTCGGGCGTTCAAGCAATTTGTCTCGTATGTCTTAGTCCGTGATGGATCATTTTATGTTTGTCGAAATCTAAGGGAAATAATATTTGTTTGGATTTGGAGTTCATTGTATAGCGTCGTTGTATTCGCAGCACGTTTTGTTGATTTTTTGTGTATCATGTCACATTTGGAATCCTAATTAAACATAGTACAAACTCAAATTGAAAAAAAAAATTTTTGTTGCAAAGAAGAAATTTAGATTTTCGAATTATTCAATCTTACATTGAACCTGCAGAGCAACACCCTTGCTTTCCCATGACTAATAGTTATAGATGACTGTATTTTATGTCTCTAGTAGCAAATGTTTACACTAGATGGTAATATTAAACTGCAAGTCAAGAACAAACTAGTTTAGGACAGTCACTAGATTTTGCGCAACGGCGATCTTACGGACGGTTTTTCGGTTTTTTATTTTCTTAATGGTCTTTAAACTGTCGCCATAAAAATCCGTGAGACGCTGTGAAACCGGTATACCGCCCAGCCCTACCCTCAACGCTTATTAGATGTTAAAAAAATGTATACGAAAAACGGTATCGATAAAATAAAGGTCAATACTCGGATTATTTTTAAAACACATTCAATAAAATTATGTATATACCATTGCTCGTGCTTGTCTCTATCATGGACCTTATCAACCCATGTTGCTACAGTTCTCATGTCGCTTTATCGTATTTCAAAACTCTCCAAAGCGTCATCCGCAACGATGGAATTTCAATCCTTCCCTCTTCTTGTTTTGGCGATTCCTCATCATCAAAATAAACCGCTGTCTACAGCATCGTGAGCAACTGTTTTAACTGTTTTTACCGTATTTAATTGTTTGACGTCTTGACAGATTTTTAAAACTACTTCTTGCGTACATAATGATACTTATGATGGATTTGAACATGTTGAACTGATATTTTAACGTCTTACAGTGATATTCGTTGTTTTAAAGACATTTTTTAAATTGAACACTGTGACATCAGTTTTCGTGAATGCAATAATTACTCGAAAATAGTCAATTATGACCAGATCATTCTCATCTACTTGATCAACTGAGCCGACACGTTATCCATGATTTCAATGTCATCAGTAGAACTGTTAAGCTGAGCATTTTAATACCAATAGTCATCTGTCTGTAATCTGTACTCGGAACGCCAGCCTCGATGGGCTCACCCCTGGCACGAGCAGGGTAACGAATAGTTGCAACTTGAGGTGATTAGGATAACGAAAATTCTGACTAGTAAATTTACAGTCGTCACATCAGTCCAGTTCAGGGCTGATGGTTCGCCTAGAATTGGAGAGGCGGTATCTACAAGACAAGTAACAAGTAAGTAACTTGAGTTGCACAATAGTTTATTATTAAAGTTTTTATTAATTTAACTAATGTTCGGAAGACACGAAGAAGCAACGGATGTTGCCGAGCACACGCGCACAAGCGGGATTGAATCCGTTGCGACACTTACGCTCCTGGGAGAGTATCCAGGTTATATTAATTTCCCAGGAACCATAGCTCAGGCAAGCAATTCGATCATGTTGAGAAGTGTGTGCATACTGTACATAGTTCGTGTGTGATAGCTTGACAAAAGTCAGTGCGGCAAAAGGTGTATGTGCACAAAGTACAAATTCACCGAGATTTAGTTATATACAATGGCTTTCCAGGTCAGTTCACTTCAAATGAAGGGCATAGCAGAGAGCGTGTGTGATTCTGGATACTTTTTGATAGTTCTCTGCAGACAGGTTGATATCGGAGCAGGTGAAAAGTGTGGAGTGGTCCAAGATTAGTTGAGCCACGTTTTCTGGGTCAGCAATCAGCCTATCATATGCTACTGGGTCGATCTCCTGGAGTATAACAGAGCGGATATCTTCTAGATACGGTTTTCCGGATTCCATCAGCATTGGACAAGTTATGACGAAGTGAGTTCTGTCTTCTTTTGTTAGCCGACAAAGCTGGCATGTGTCAGGTGCAGCAAACTGATTAAAGCGACTACGATTAGCTTGTAGAATGTATGTATCAGCCAGGAGTTTTGCTTTAATCATGGCACGTCTTACATCTCTTGTTGTATTATCAGTAGAGCTCCAGACATGGTGGACACGGTTCACTGAGCAGTCGAGAACGTTAAGATACTTGAGGGTGGATTTTGTGCTGGCGTCATTCTTCCAGGCTTTATGAACAACTGTATTAACCTGTGTATCTACTGCTGCTTTCCACTGAGGTTTTGAAGGGATGCTGTCAATCAGCTGGTAGATACTTGGAAGATCATACTTAGAGAGTAGGTGTTGACATCTCATAAACCAGCTGCTGCTTCTGCTACTCTTTACAGCTAACTGTCTCGCAGCTATTTGATCCTCTAGCGTCTCTCGGTTTCTGAGTATGTTTCCTAAGAAGTTCAGTTTTCTGCAGTCTATCTCAGCTTCTATAGGTCTTATGCCCAGTAAGCAAACTGTTGCTGTTGAGGATGTACACTTTGAAAGGGGTTGGAGTTGCCGGAGAATTTTGCGTTGGAATTGCTCCATGGGATTAATCTCTGTTTGGTTCATTTCCAGAGTTTCTAGACCAAAGAGTAATCTTGGGCGACAGTAGATTTTCCATACATGCGCAGCTAGTGCAGGAGACATTCCGCCATTGCCGTGCAGTCCAGCTCCCATCAAGGAGTACACCATTCTCCATGCCATTTGAATCCTCTTCTGCACATTTTCTTTGCCCCGTAGGGAATGTTCTATACACAGATGTGTTTCACACTTTGATTCAAGGATTTGTTTTTCTCCTAGCTGTATTTTGGGCATTTCTTTTGGTCATTTGTTAAGAAAGATAATAGCACTCTTTGCTGGATTGATAGAGTACCGTTCCTGATTGGTGTAGTGGTGGACAACATTGAGAATCTCTTGGAGATGATTAGTATCGCGTGCAAGAATGGCAATGTCATCAGCGCAAGTTGGTGCTGAGCAATTAATGTGTCCAAATATTTGATCCGACTTGCATATCCTCAATCATATGTAGGAGAGTGTTGTTGAATAGTTTATAATGGATGGTGGAAAGGATTCCACCCTGGCGTACTCCCTGCTGGATCTGTAGAGGTCAGAAAATTCGGCCCTTAAGCGTGACCAGTTTCGGCATCAGCATAGAGGTCTAGGATGGTTCCCCAGAGTGATTGTTCGACTCCGCTGATGTATATCTTGCGAAGGAGTGAAGCGTGCCAAACTACATCAAACGCCTTGCAGGCATCTAGCGTGACCATAGCCACTTGTTCCTGGTTGTCCTAGGCCTCGTTCACAACCTCTGAAATGATCAACGCTGTGTTGTTAGAGGATGATCCCTCTGTGAATCATCTCTGCCACATGGACTGAATGTTATCGTGGTTATGTTTGGTTCGGTTTAAAAGCAGTTTCTCAAGTATCTTCCCGATTAATGACAGGACCGTAATCCCCCTATAATTTGTTGCTAGTTTACTATCTTTATCTTTCTTGAGGACAGGTGTTAATATTCCTTGCTTCATGTCATGTGGAACGTGTCCCTTTGAGAGAATATAGTTCATTAGAATTGCTAAGTGATCAAATACTGCTGCCGGGGCATGCTTCAGATGCTCTGCAGTTAGTCCTTGATAATCCGGAGCTTTATTGTTCTTAAACCCAGCTACGATTTCCCTGAGCTCTAATTCTGTTACAGGCTGATCATCTTGACACCAGTATTTATCATTCAGGCAGATTTACTTTGAATCGTTAGTCACCTGCATACATGGTTACCAAGTGGTAAACTCTTAGTGTGACAATTATTACATCATAGAGAAGTTCCATCATGATGACACGCCAGGTCATACGCTCCTCGCTCAGCACGGCAAGAGCCAATCGACCAAGTGCCTACAATCCGGTGAGTGTAGCATATCCACCCAGTACACGGGTCAGTCATACATCCCCCATAGGAAAGCCGTTTGAGCTCAACATAAAACGGACATTGGCAAAACAAATAATAGCAGCTGATCGGACAACTCATCTGAACATTACAAACACTGGTGGCGGTGTGTACATTGTACTTGACGCTGCTATGTATTTCCTGCTGGATAGAGTATTTAGCCATTTTTACGTTAGTTACGCACAAGAGTCACGCAGTGTCATCATTCAACCCTCAGTTGATCAGACTGGTGTGGAAGTGCAAGCGACATACAAAGTTAATGCAGGAAACCACCAGATTTATACAGCAAATTTGTATCATACAAAGTCAGCAATGTTGGTAAACGGTTCACATTCAGGAGTCAAACATTTCTTTACCACAGACCTAGAGGAAATACTTACGCTCATAGCCTCAACCAAACTGAACGGGTCAAAGGTGAATCTAGCAGATTGGAATAAAAGCTGAAGACACTGTTTGAGTCAGCTCTCTACAAGCTAAAGAGCACTAATCAACAATGCAAGGATACCACCATGACAGACACATCTTTACATCTAGGCCGAGTAGATATCCAGTGCAGCAGGTTCAAACGCAGCTGCATGACCCTGTCTGTATTCTGTGAATCATGACAGCATTGGACCCACTACAAGTGTATAAAGCTTACCCAAGATGAGATCAAGCATATTGAAGGAGACAGTATATCATACAATTGCCCAGATCACTACTTGATGCAGCAAAGGGGAGACATAAATAGAAATGTTATGGCTACAACGCATACGCTTGCTACCACACCATCCAGTGCAGAATATACAACTAACCAGTCAAACAAGGAGCAGCATAATGCCATTGTTAGCCTGCAGCATAGACAGAGGTTGTCATCAGCAAGTTGCGACCCAGCACTTGAATATTCTGCTACGTTTTCCAACACAACCCATATGCATGTCGACAAAGCAAGATTAATCTGTCAACTATGTAATGCATCAATAACTAATGTCCCAGTTATCTTCTGCACAGAGTGTGAAGCACTATTTCATCAGTCGTGTGTTGGTAATGAGTCATACACAGATAGTTATATATGCACAGCATGTGCAGAGCCTAAATCATCAGCATCTGATCCTATATCAAGAGCTAATATTCCAAGAATAGTGGACACGTCTGCTAAAGCATCTCGTCCCACAGTAAGTACTGCAACATCTTCTTCCACATCTGCTCCACATATGATGCAGAATGAATCTCCCAGCACCGGCCGTAGCTTAACTAAATCAAGTCATCCCTCAGAAAATCCTGAAACATCTTCTTCTACATCTATTTCATGTCTAATAAGTAATGCACCGCGCAACAATGTTTCAAGAAATCCTAGGCAACCTGCTTCAAACAACAGCATACCCATTGCAGAGGCAAACATAGAACAAGCCACTAGTGTACATAATACTACTGACCATGCAGTAGCCACTCACCTACTCAAACTCAAGTTGTTAAACTTGAACAAAGCATCCTTGAACAAAGAATACATGCACTAGAAATGAATATGCTGCATATGTGTATCAATGTAGTGGAGGCTGGTATGAACCAGTGTGCACCTCCCTATCGCCATCCGCTTATGTCAGTGCCGCCACCACCACCATTTGGACTTTTGCCATCCATGCTGATGCCTCTGGGCTTATATCCTCCACTTCCGGGAGTCCCTACACCAGGTAATAGTATAGCACTTCCAAGACAATCTCCTATCATTCAACAAGCACAGTGTCCAGGATTGCACTCTGAACAGTCAGGCGCCATTTCATCACAATCGTTACTTGCATCGAGGGCACCAGTTGGTACACAAGAAAATGGTAATCAATACAGATCTAAAATTGAGATAACAAGCAATACACAGCGTGGTGCGTTCATCAAAAACAAAAATTACTCAGTTGCCATAATCAACAAAAATAAGGAATCTGAGATTATTATCCCGCATGGAAATCTTGCCCAGATTAAGCCATTGTGCACAAGATTTACTCGTTCTAACAGCACTAATCATGTCCTGGCTACTAAATCTAAATTATCTGTGATACCTGCGAAAGAAAGAATAATTGATATCACTACTGCTACGGAAAGTGAGACCCGTATTACTAACAATATAGCATTAGCAACTAACAACACAGATATTGTCACAGAAAATCCTTTTTTAAACAAAGGCCCGGACAAACATCTCTACTTCTAACATCCACTACATCTGGTAATGAGTCAGTCAATTATATGACAACGCCAATCCCTAAATCTCTATCACTGCGCATCTCTACTTACAACTGTAAGAATATACTTACGAACTCAGTGTGTGTGAGCATAGCCTTCTTGAAATGTGTGATATCCTATGTGGCCAGGAACACTGGCTCTACAATTACCAGTTGAAGCATCTTAGTAATGTTAGTGATAGTTTTGAGGCCGCAGCCAAAGTAGTTGATGATGTTAATCCTATATCTCCTATGCAGAAGCCAAGAGGGTATGGTGGAGTGGCGGTCTTCTGGCATGATAATATCAGCCATGCAGTTACACCCATACCCGATGGAAGTAGCAGAATACAATGTATTGAAATACATACTGATGCGTTCCCACTACTGATAGCATCTGTATATATGCCTTGCAGAAGAGATACTGATGCCGATCAATAGTTTAGTGAAATACTCGACCAACTACATGAGATTTGTCAGAAGTACAAAATGTCACATCGTATTCTCCTAGCTGGCGATTTCAATTGTGACCTCACCACTGAAGAGAAGGTCAAGAGGCAGAGATTGTTGCGAGATTTTGTATGTCCACAAGGATTGGTGTATAAAACACATAAACCAACATTCCAACATGTTAACGGTATGAGCAGCTCAACAATAGATTATTTTCTCATGTCTAGTTCCATGGAGCACTTGTGTCAGAATGCTCACCACTATGATTTGAGTAATAACTGTTCCGATCACTATCCTTTATCTGCTGAGCTAACCACGATGGTCCAATCCAGGGATTCATTTATCAGACATGCAAATGCAGATGTAATTCCACGACTGAACTGGGACAAAATCAATAAGCCTACTTACCGAGATTATGTGCAAACGTCTCTTCAGGAGAGCAAGCCAGAGATGAATAGCATGTACGATCTATGCTTGACATATGCTAAGCTTCGCGATACCTTGATTAAGGCGACACAGGTCGCTGCACCAATGTCAACTAAGAAGCAAACAAAATCTCATCGGCTATGGAATGACGAAATTGCAAGAGCTGTGATAGAAAGTAAAAATGCATTCCACCAATGGAAGATCTGTGACAGACCAAGTGATCAAAATCACCCAGCTTCCATTCGTAGGCTGGGGTCAAAAGCACTGCTACGGCAATCTCAGCGCAAGCTTCAGGCTGCTAGGTGTGATGCGGACATGCAGAAACTTATCGAAGCTAAGAACAGCGATAAGAAACTGTTCTACAAACTAATCCATAAGCAACGTAGTAGTGCAGCACCCAAACTAGCAGAACTCAAAGTGCAGGACACTACATTCCTGGCAGAACAAATTTTAGAAGGGTGGCACTCACACTTTATGCAAGTTGGTACTGCAACGAGTACCTCGAGCAACCACTCAAGAAAAGCAGAATTGGAATTTAATGAGATTGTACTCAGTGATCTCGCTTCTGAAATTGATGATTTTATTCCATTCACTTATTCAGAGGTGATGAAAGCAGTCAAGTGGTTGAACAGTGGCAAGTCCGCTGATGCAGATGGTATCTCGGCTGAGCACCTGAAAGAGGGCGGAGCTGCAGCAATTTATATAGTGACCCTGATTCTCAATCCAATTGGTCACCTAAGAACCATTCCTGCTGTCCTTAAAGTCGGTCTGCTAACACCAGTCTACAAGAAAAAAGGAAGTCCAAACCAAGCCTGATGGTGCTAAAGCTTCGCATACAGCAGAAAATACTCAACTGTCAAAATCATTTACAGTTTGGTTTCACCTCGGGGATATCCCCTATGTATAGTGCCCTGCTGCTACAAGAGTGTAGTGCTGAGTCGCGAAGCAAAATGTTCATTAACTATGTTGCCCTTCTCGATGCCAAATCAGCATTTGATGTCGTGAACCATGTGAGTCTGGTAAATAAACTCTATTTTGCGGGCATAAAAGGTGCTACATGGATCCTTATCAGAGACCTCCACATGAATGCTACTACCAGAGTAAAATGGAATGGCCAGCTTTCAGATTCTATTCCCTTTATGCAAGGCATAGGGCAAGGAGGAATACTGTCAACAGACTTGTACAAGCTGTACATCAACTACCTGCTTGAGACCTTAGATGCCTCAGGACATGGCGCCAGCATTGGAACTGTGCATTGTGCAGCACCGACATGTGCAGACGATGTCAGCTTAATAGCAAATAGTGAAAACAACCTGCAGATTTTGTTGAATATTTCTAGTCATTACAGTGTTAACCAATTTTTTGAGCTCCAGCCAAAGAAATGTGTCATTCTTTCTGACTGTAAGAAGGAAAAGACTCTTCTTAGGCGATGTGGAGGTAGCTTCACCAGGCTGTGCATCTCACTTAGGGATACAAAGAAGTGAGCAATTTATAAATGCTCGCCCTACAGTAGATGAAAACATCAGGAAAGCCAGGCGTTCTATCTACTCGCTTATGGGAGCAGAGCTTCACGGGATAAATGGCATAACACCCGTGGCATGCATGCATCTGATAGAAGTCTATATCCTTCCAGTTCTGCTACATGGGATTGATGTACTTATTCTCAACAAAACTGAAGTGAGACTCCTTGACAAGTTCTATCATAAGCTGTTGTTACAATCCTGGGCCTTCAAGATCGTGTAGCACATCCATCTCCGTATATTCTGCTTGGCACTCTTCTGATTGAAGCGCTTATACACCTACAGAGGCTAACGCTAGTGAGGAACATTTGTGCATACCAAGAATCCATACTCTTCTTGGTGGCTCTGAGGCAGACTGCTATGAAAGGATACGATCAGAATAGCTGGTTTGCTGGCACTCGTAATATACTCATGAAGTACGATCTTCCTTCTATCCACGTTCTTCTAGATCATCCACCGGCAAAGGGAACATGGAAGACTCTTACTAGGAAGCTGATCAACAGGTTATGGTCAGATGAGCTCAATAGTCAGATACCGCTATACTCATCCTTACAGTATCTGAGTAACTGTTCTATAAACCTTTCATCTGCCTACATAGCAATTGAGTCAGTCACTACTGCTCCACGCTATATACGGACATTACCGGTACGGCTGCGCTTGCTGACCAACTGCTATACCCTGCAGTGCAAAAGGACTAAATATAGTCGCGATATGATAAAACCTGATTGCCCACTATATAACAATGGATCAGAAGACCATCACCATTTCCTGACAGTTTGTCAACCTTTAGCAGTGATTCGGAACAAGTACCGGGACCTACTACAGCATAGGCTATGTCAATTACACGATTCGTAAACAAATGTTTCCGCACATTAATCCTACAATGGTGCTTGACCAATCATAGGTCATGGCCTCTGGTGCGTCTGTTACTTGCTACTTCCAATATGTCATCGGTTACACTTGGGTCATAGATGCCATGCAGTATCTTGTTCACCTCGATCATGTCCACTCTAAGCCTTCTGTAACATATAGATGGTAGCTTCAAGTGCGATAGTCTCTCTTCGTAGCTGAGGTTGCTAAGGGAGGGTACTTGCTTAGATGAACGTCGTAGTACATTTTCGATAGCCTCGCTGTCCTTCCTTAGGTATGGGCGCCATACACTCACTGTGTATTCTATGTGTGGCCTCACCAATGCCTGGAACAGTTGTTTAAACATATCCTCATCTAGGTGTGTAAAGGATCTCCTGATCAGGGCCATGATACTATTTGCTTTGTTGACTTGTGATCTTAATTATGTGGCTGCAGAAGTTTAGTCTAGTGTCTACTATTACTCCAATGTATTTCTCTTGCTCTATGTTTTCAACGGACCCATTTTCGCCATATCGGTGATATGATCTGCTACATGTCCCTTTTAGTTTTCCCCATTTGCCTTCTACTGTCAGCACCTTACGTTTGTCTGGGTGAAACCTTAGCAGCCACTTATCTGACCAGCCCTGTAGGGAGTCTAGATCCGCTTGTAGATCATTTACATCACCCTCTCCTTTTATTTGCTTATATATCTTAGTGTCATCTGCAAATAAGTATGTTGATGCCTAGACACAGTCTTGAAGATCATTAATATATACAACAAAGAGTATCGGTCCCACAACGCTACCCTGGGGTATCCCACTGGTTACTGGATGACTTTCCGAAGGCTGTCCATTAACAATGACACACTGACTCCTGTTTGAGAGAAAGCTTTCCACCCACATGACCATCTGATTGCTTATGCCATAGCGCCTAGGTTTTAGCAACAGGCGCCTATGAGGTACAGTGTCAAATGCCTTCATAAAGTCCATATAGATGCCATCAATCATTCCTCCATTGTCTAATATGGCCGTCCAATCATCCAACTCCTTTAGTAATTGGATTGTTGTCAACCGCCCATTCATGAAACCAAACTGCCTCTTACTAAAAAATTTGTTTCTTTGCATATGGTCAATTATTTCTGCCCGTATCAGTTTTTCCATCAATTTTCACAGTATGCTGGTCAGACTTACTGGTCTTTGATTTCCTGGTTCAGATTTCTTTCTTTTCTTATATATTGCTGTAATATGAGGTAATTTCCATTGAACCGGTACTCAGCCAAGACCTATGGATGTAGTCCATCTGGACTATGGTACTTTGTCATCATCATCATCATCATCATCATCATTTTCGACCTTGGAGGCATGTGTGGGCCTTTTGTCGATCTAAAGTAAACAATTTATGTAATATGAAAATAGGCATTGCCGATAACGAACGCAGACACCATTTATTGCTTAAATAAATAGGACGAATTTGTATATGGTCGAAATGTCCTAAATACATATGCCCATGTATAGTACATTTGAAGCTAATTTTTCATCATGCATGGAGGGGGTTCTGGTAAATCCTGTTCACGATATTCACACCAATGCGTGTGCCCATTGTCAGTGATATCCGCCAGCATCGTTGCATATTTTACCGGGGTCTACACCACTAAATATAGTTGCACCAGTCCAATGACATTACAAAATTTGTACCGATGTATTGCGGTGCTCCTCTCTATTTGAGAAAATACAAAACAAGTTCATAGTAACTATGACATCATAATGAAATATCGTCCGCTGGAATTTTTAAATCACGTTTATCCAGACATAAGCTACAAAAAACGGGAGTTAATGCATGTCTGCACGTAAATACATGAATGTACATTCCATCCGGGTGTGAATGGCATGGTACACAGGGTTAAATTTCCTGCTATCAGCACTAACACATACGACATTCACAACAACGACTTTCCACAGCCATGATTGTTAAAAATAGTACGAGACAGTCAACCAAATCTCATATCGCATTTACAGACGCATAAATAGGAAAAAACAACGCTTTTATCTCGTCTGCGTCAGACTATTTAATCTTTTTACATTCTGAAGTAAATATACGCTATTTCGTGATAACAATATCACACAAAGTTTGGACATTGACAATACCGAGTAGGTTTCCCTAAAACAACTAGGGGAACACACAAGTAATGAAGAACCATATCCCATAATGCAACGGGGGCCCATGAAGAAACCACAAAAGCTATATCATAAGCCAAAACCGGAACCAGAAAAATTGTGCGACCGGAAGCGAAGCTTTCTCAGTCGCATGGTATATGTATTTTAGCTTGGTTCCCTGTCTCATTTTCTGTTGATTTTTCCTCATTACACGCAGGTACATGTTATCTATATACGCTCATTTCGTTCGCGATGGCTTCACAAAATACACAAACACTGCATTCACCATAAATCATATATCGCCCTTCCGGTTTAGGACATGAGAAGATAGTTGTATATAATACATGTGTACGGTATATGGCAATTTATCTACACACTGATGGTACATTGTTTATGTACATTTGTTTCATGCGGTTAGTCCCATCATCAATCCGTTGATATATGTCCATGAGTCGCACACAATAGGGAAGGCCCTAACAGGTTTCAGCTCAGGATTTTGTACACTATGTCCAGATACACAGATAGTTTTTACGTCTGTAGTAGGTAGCACCAGACAACATTTGACCTTAGATTGCACACAATAGGGTGGTCCCTACTATAGGTTTGATCACATGCTTTGGTTGCACAGCTATCTGTACTGAAGCTTAAAGAACTAAATTACCTGATACTTGATACTTGATGGTCTAGCTGTCTTTCCCTAAGGGCACAGCTCTCAGTTTTCTTTTGAATGTTTCCACGGTAGGTGCATCAAAAACATTTTCTGGTAGCTTGTTCCAATCCTCCACTACTCTGGATGGAAAAAGTGTTTTGTCAGTTCTGTGTTGCATCTCTGTTTGTAAATCCTATGGGAGTGTCCACATAGGTCTCTACGGGGTTGTTCAAATAGAGTTGATGGATCTGTATTGTAATGCCAGTTGAGGTATTTGTAGGTTTCTGTGAGGCTGATCTGTCTTCTTCTATTTGCGAGTGTAGTTGGTGGTGTCTGATTGCAGTGTAAAACAGAGATTCTGCACTTTCTCTAAGGGCTTGATGGCTTTGACTAAATATGGGTTCCAGACTATGGACACATACTCGAGTGCTGGTCTGATAATCGAGTTGAGACAATAGTTGGTGATCTGTTTCTGAAGCATCTCTTGATCATGCATATTTTTTGTCTAGCTTTTTTGGTGATGTTAGCGATGTAAGGGGTTGATTTAAAGATATTTGAAACTTAATTAATATTCCTAAATCTCTCTGCTCAGTTTCTTCAGTTAGGTAATAACTGTTTAATGAGCACAAGTAATCGATGGAAGATTTAATTCTGAGTTCAATGCACTTCTCTGCATTGAACCTCATTAGCCATGTTCGAGACCATGCTGAAAGAGAGTTTAAATACTGTTGGATGATTTGACAATCGCTTGGGGTCTTGATAGTATGGTAGTTGTGTGTCATCAGCAAATAGCTTGGCTGTGGATTGAACTGAGTCAGGTAAGTCGTTTACAAACAGGAGGAAGAGTACTGGACCCAATATTGATCCTTGTGGGATGCCACTGGTGATAGTTTTCCAGTCAGAGTAACCATTTCTGAGAATTACGCATTGCCATCTAGAAGCCAGAAAGGATTTAATTCACCAAAGGACATGTCCCTTAATACCAATGTTGTTGAGTTTGTGGGCAAGACGTATATGTGGTATGGTATTGCTGAAGACTAGGTAGATGGTATCAGTTTGTTTGTTGTGGTCATATGCGAAGAACCAATCTGACATGTACTCAATTAGTTGAGTTACACAGGAACATCTTTTCTGGAATCCATGCTGGTTACATGCTATAATATGGTTGATTTCTATATGTTCCCATAATGCATCAAGTAAGAGGCGTTCCATGAGCTTTCATACTTGGCTCGCTAAAGCAACTGGTCTGTAATTGTTTGGAGAAAGTCCAGCTCCTTTCTTGAAGAGTGGGGTCACGTTTGCATCTCTCCAATATTGTGGAATGGTGCCTGATAGTATAGACTGGTTGAAATATTTGCCAGAGGGATCGCTAGAGCCAAAACTTCACGAAGAACATTTACATGAATATCATATGGTCCAACTGCCTTGTTCTTCTTTAGTTTATTCATTTTACTTCTTACTTGATCAATGGAGAGGGATAGACTGTACGATTTGCTGTTCACGTCATTTATAATCAGTGAGAGAGAGCATATGGTACATCTGTCTCATTGCTGAGTACTGATATAAACAAGTCATTTCGTAGATTGACTTCTTCGCGATCGTCAGTAATTCTGACCCCATTCGACTCCAGTGTGTCTACTGTTGATGATGATCGAGTAGTGTCTGCAGTAGTTGTAAAATGGTTTGGCATCATCTTTGATACGTTTAACTAATGTCTATTCATAGTCAGCCTGGGCTTTTTGCATAGTTTGTCTAACTCTCTGCGTCTCGCTGTCTTGTAGGATGTAATCTGCTGATAAGCCGCTTGTTCTGGCCTTGACAAAGGTCTTTCATTTTCTTTTCTTGGCACGTTTCACTGAAACATAACGGGGCCAAGGAGGTTTGTGCCGTTGTCCGGATTTCACTTACTTGATGGGGATGAATTTCTCACAGAGTTGTTGGTAAATAGATTTGAAAGTTACCCATTTTTCGTTTACAGATTGATTACGTAGAACCCGATTCCAGTCGATGACTGCCTCTGCTTCATTAAATGATTCGTTGTCACCTTTCGAATTGATGTTTGATTTCAGCAGATTTGACATCTGACTAGCAGGAAGCAGTAGACAACTTTAGACCAAAAATCGCACACAATAGGCCAGTCCCTATCAGGTTTGATCTCAAGAAAGGTACCAAAATTTACAGAGCTAAATTAGCGTTTGTCTCCAGAATCTAGTCTTTTGTTACTGTGTTGGTTGCATCTGTTTTGTTGCTGTATTCGTCACGTATGATATAGGTTGTGGGGTGGACTTGATGAGGCGATCTGACCGAATAATCCATTGGTTGCTTTTGTTTCCTTGTTGATATAGGGGTTTGTTTTGCTCATCCCTCAATGTCCATAGTTTTTTCCGCTCATTCCATTGATGGGGTGTACGATCTGGTGCTATGAAAATATTATCGAGGTTAGCTCCAGCTGTGCGCAGTTTTCCTTTTTTATAGGATTGATTTTCTTTCACAGCTTTTAGTAATCTTCACTCCTAGGGGATGGTTTCTTGGCCCTTCCCTTGAGATGGCACCGAGATGCTGTGTCTTTAATTTCACGGGTGTGGAGGTGTTTGGCACAGATGTTTTTCACAGTTAGTCAATCAGTGCTTCTCATTTGTTGTACATGTTTCTGTGCTCTCAGGGAGATTTAAAAAAATCAGGTTCTCTGAGCATTCCTGACGATCAGTGATTTCCTGTCTCAATGCCTCTGGTTCGATAGAATTGTTTAGAGGGGCTTGGCTATGCTTTTCTTCTACCCTATCTACTTTGAGGCTGATTTTGTCTACTGTCGATTCCAAGGTGTCATGTTGTTCCCTATGGTATCTACGTTGCTCTCCAACATATCTTGTCTATTACTGAGAATCTATACATGATTTTTTTTTTGCTCCTCTTTTGCAGTGGTTGCAAAACCAATTTATACGGTCATTTTCATCGCTGTCAAGCACAGTGTAGAGGGCATCTGAAAATGTGATGGCAATCTTTGTGGTACCACCATCCATATATGTCACATTCTACAGCCTTGTCATCATCTGTTACTGTGATGTAACAGTCAGGCAAGATGTGGTATGTGCCTACAGGTTCGAGTTGTCTTCGTTTGCCACCGACAGAGCAAGCTTTACTGACGCTTCCTCTGGTTTTCTGTTTGTCCTCAGAGGTGGGTACTGGTGGATCGCTTTTTTACACAGGCATGGCATAGCCAGAGGTCTTCTTGTTCGGAGGTTGCATTTGATTTGTGGCAGTTGGCACATTTCATTGTGGCTTAACAATAATGACGTGCAGTGATGCAACAGATTACGATAGGGCGGTCCCTACCAGGGGTACCTGAAAAAATTTTGGTCAGTTAGGCGATCATTTATTGGCTTACATGCTTTAGTACTTGCTATAGGGCAGTCCCTACTAGGAGTACATGAGAAGACTGCTGCACAGTAGACTGAATAGTGACACGAATAGGTTCCAATTTCATATACCACAAAATTATAAAGATACACACATTTTGCGTTTATAACACATTTAAGCAACATCTATCTATGTTAATTCTCTTCTGTAATCTATTTTAAAATAATTTCGATGGCTGGATACAACGATATAGGTTGATTTGTTGATTTTTAATTCAAGATGAAATTTTCATCTGCCATAGGCCGGAACCGGAAGCGTTTTAGGACCCCATCCCTGATGCAGAGTAGTTCTAAACATTGCTGAAATGGATAGAAAGAATCCATAATAAAAAAAAGAAGGTTAATGCTGATCCACACCCCCACCCCCAACCATACACACACCCCACACCCCCCTCTCGGACAATCGCTTTTCACTTTGTGATGGCGATATGAAAAATGCTATCCTGCCAGTCATTCCTAGTTAAGTGGTCAATCTTTAAACATAGTCTTCTCTTGGTTTACAAATGGCCATTTATGATTTATCACGACCGCTGCAAAATCCATTTTTGACCAGCTTGAGCGCTAAAGGGTCAATTGCAACTAAGAGTATATAGCCCGACAGAAATTAAAAGCATTGAATTGTTTTCAAACAGAAGTCATTAATTATTTGGATGACTCAGGCCACTGTGAATATGATCCGTTGACACAGACTCTCTGGTATCTGAACGATAGAAAGGCTAGGATCCAGGTAGAGACATGGCCTCCGATTCCGTAGATCCATAGCTTGGTGAAGAGTCTTGAATGTGGCACAGTGTCGAAAGTTTTTTTAAAATCAAAATACATCGCATCTATGCAAAGCCGTTTGTCCAGCAGTCCAGCAGTTCTGTCCACGTTTCTATTACTGTCAACAGCTGTATCATGCCGAAATGTACTGCCCTAAATCCATGCTGCTGGTCTGCGAACAGGTTGTAGAGGGTCATGTGATTGACTATACTATCTCTGGCTAGAGATTTTGTTAAAATCAGACAATTGATTAAGAATGTGTAGGGTTTTAAAGAATTTCTGGACATTAAAAAAAAATCTAAGATTTTCAACTAAAAAACTTATCGATCAAAATTCTGAATAGATTTTGGAGCGTACCGCCATAGACTCCTAGCAAAATTCCATTGAAATTCACCAAGTGAATAAGCATGAGATGTATTATGACAATTTCCATTCAATTTTTCATAAAATCTAAGATTTTCACCGAATAAATGACCAATAGAAATTCTGAACAGAAATTTTGGGCGTACCACCTTCTTTGGTTGAAATTTTTCATAAAATCTATGATTACCACAAAAAATCAGCCTATTGAAATACTGAATAGAGACTTTGGAGCCTACCACCATAGGATCATTTCAGCCATATTTGGTTGAAATTGGTCGAACCATTAAGGAGGAGATGTGTTCTGACAATTTTCAGTAAACTAATAAAATCTAAGATTTTTACTCAAAATGCTAAAGAGTTCTGGAGCCTACCACCATAAGATCATTCCAGCCAAATCTTGTTGAAATCGGTCAAAGCGTTAAGGAAGAGATGTGATTTTACAGACGGATGGATGATGGATGGATGGATGACAGACGACGACTGCCATGGCATAAGCTCACTTGGCCCTTCAGACCAGATGAGCTAAAAATGTTGTTCAGTGAATTTCCATTTGCCGTCAAAGAGAAGACTATTTTCTTAAATTATCTACTGAAATGACTGGCTCTATTATTGATCCAGTCATTCTAATGGTGAATTAAAAAGTAGTCTTTTGCCTGCAAATGGACAATCACCAAGACCGCAACAATGCCATTTTGGCTGGTTGGACAGTAAAAAGTTAAGTGAGTGACAACAAACGAATACAGTAAATAGAATTGGCTCTTCTCATGATACAGTGATACATTACAGTGTGCTGACTTCTATTTTGAGTAGTACTCTATATATATATATATATATATATATATATATATATATATATATATATATATATATATATATATATATATATATATATATATATATATATATATATATATATATATATATATATATATATATATATATATATATATATATATATATATTATGGGGCTTGAAAGACAAATTCCGAACTCAAGCACAATAAGCACTCTGAGGGTGTAAATTAACATGACCTAAATTCATATTTTGACAAATTTGCTAACCATAATCTAATCATCCTAACTTTTAGTGATCTGTTTCACTGGCTTCCTCTGACAGAACTTCAGCAAATGCTGTCTGTTCATTTATAGTTCGGATCTGTGAGATGAGATCTGGTATTTCTAGTATATAATGGAGGGATCCGGTCTGTCACTCAAGTCTATATCACAATCAAAGTGACTAGTTAGCTAATGTCACACTCATAAGGCCGAATAGCTCCATCATGAAAATCGAAAATTCTGTCATGACGTGTCCGAATTGTATGTCTTTGATGAATTTTCAATTTAGTTGTCGAATATATTGAAACGAATTTGACTGCTGGCATAAAAGGCAACAAACCCGCCAATCAAATTAGGTTTATAAATTCAACAGCTTGCCTATATAGTTATGGCTTGTAGCATCAACGTTGGTCCCACCCAATTTTTTCACAGTGTGAGTTAGCTTGACAGGTATAATGCATTTATGTGTGATTTTATTGACTAACTATTTGTGTTTCCTGAAGCTACAATATGCAAGGAACCTTAAAATATATAGGTTTACCATATTTTGTCGAGAAAAAACTGTGGTATGTTACTTTGAAATAAGAAGAAGAGGAAAATATGTGACCTTTCATGATGGAATTTAGCTTTTCGCTGAATTTTATGATTTTAATTTTGTAGTTCATTACATGAATAAAGTGAAGAATAAAAAGTAGTTATCGTTAAAGGTCTGGAATTTGGTCATATTTAACTACAGTTCTATGGATTCAATTTGACACCAGCGAAAATCAGTTAGACCAACTGTGAAATGTTGCCCCTTTTGCACCATAATGGCCCTACTTATGTGCTACAAGCCTTACCTTGAAATTTGGTTTATGGGAGTTCAGCTTTCAAAGTTCCAACATGATCCCAAACACGTGTAAAATGTTGCCAGAGCTTAGCTAGAAATGGATCACTCCATTGACCTATGTGAGTCATAGAGCTACTTTCAGCAAAACATAACCCAGTAACATGCTATGCAGGGTTTTGTTGAACGTTGGGCTGTGCATACTCGTGGGCATGGCCCGTGTTGATTGTTCATAATGCTATTTTGTCTCAACCACGCATATCTTATTGGTTAAATAATGAGGATGGTTGCACAATAAATCATGTACATAGATTAACATATCATTTAACCTTATTTAAAGGTGCATATTCACAGTAAAATTTCTGAACATAAAATTGTTCAAATTATACGCTTGTAGAGGCTTAAACTGTGAGCCTATATGTAATGAAACACAATAAATCTTAACATATGATGATTCCATTCCATATAAATTAATATAATTTTTTAAGTCGCGAAATTGAAATAGAAGCACAGACCTTCAATCACCACATACACCTTTAGCCGATCACATGTTGCAGAGTAAATCATATTAGGTTTATTTGCGAAAATATTGGTCCCCATCCCAAGATCTTCAATAATAAAGAAATATTAGTTACTTCTCTGGGATGTAGAAATTGTTTGAGTGTAGATTTCGTGACCATCTCTGTCACTCCTTCAGCACTAACTAACGATCATTGGCAACGTCAATCTTGTAAGTTCTTGTGCTGCCACGTGACTCCATAAGAACTAACCAGAGTGACGTTGCCAGCGACCGCCATTTAGTGTTGCAGAAGTGACCAAAATGGTCATGAAAGCTACACTCAAACAATTTCTACATCCCGGAGAGGTAACTAATTTTTCTTTATTATCATACTAGGGTTGTTTTGGTCGAGATTCAAACCAACCAGGTAGGAACGTATTAGTTGTAACAGTCCACATTGCTTCAGTGGCTTGTTTTTGAAGGGCCGGATCATCCACCAAATTTAATGCAACTGATTTCACTGATTCAAATGCTTGGTTTTTGACTGTATCAGATGCCAAAACATCTGCTAGCCAAACCTTTCCCATTCTTTGTAAACTTGGATCTGACAGTATGGATGCTACAAGACGGTAACTGGCCTTCGTGACAGCTTCTGTCTGCAGGATCCTGCTGGCTGCCATTGCTAACTCATTCTGAAAATTTGAAAAGAATGAAAATGTATATTACAAACTAACTCCATTGAAAGCAAACGCCACCATTCACAGGTCATGGGACTAAGAACATCAAGATTTCAAAACTTTTCCGGTTCGTTAGGGTTCCAGACACTACCCATTCGGGTTTAAATTAGAGGCCAACAGCATTAGCTCCACAAAAACTTGACGATAATAATATTAACATTTCTATGTCATCACGTAGTTCTATCATTATTAGGTCAGCTTTAGCGGTCAATCTGTCTACGTCGTTAACAACAATGGTGTCACATTTTATTATTTTTGAACAGATTTAGATCAACCGTGGCCAAAATTTTCGCATAAGCATCTAATTTATCTATTATGAAAACGTGCCTGATTCGATGGCAAACATACCTCCCTTAATTTTCGACAGAATGGGACCCAATTTGGAAAGATATTACGTCAGTGGCACATCTCATACTTTTTAGAGTTATTGCCTTCTACCTTGATGGTTGGGTACGCATAGTAATACACTACCAGCTGTACAAGAAGTATGCCAGTCTGACCTTGTTTATTGAAAATATAGGTCAAATGTAAATTTTCCCAATGGAAGCACTAGTAAAATATTTAGGCTTCAAGAGTTTTTCGTATCCAGTAACCAAACTCATTGTAACGGCTTGTTAGCTCACATGGATAGAACGACCAAGTTTGTTTATGCCATAGTGACAGGCCCTTGTCCCTCCATCAACCTTTTCTTTAACTGATGTTTTCTGAAGAAACACGGTGCCGATTTCAATTACATTTGGCAGGAAGCTTCCTTTCGGTATAGGAATAAGTTTATTCAAAAGAAGTTGAATGTCCAATTTATCGGTTGGCCTTCTTGGATTTTGCATTAGGTTTAGAAACATCTTTAAAAAATTATCCGAAACCACATGGCAGATTGATGTGAAACCCGAGAAGGCTCATCTAGAAGCAAGTTTGTTCAGGAGAACCTGATTGGTCGATTTGTTCATTACTATTTTTAGAAACACATTTAAAGATCTCTGAAACCGCTTGTTACGTAGATCAATGGTTAATTCTAATAGAACCAATAATGAACTGTTCAGCCAGCACATTGTCTCTTATAGTTATTAGCCAATTCGAGAAAAAATTATCTTAAGCAACCTTAGCCCCTCTTGTGTCAAGAGCCATTAAAGCGCTCAAAATACTATTTATTTCAATACCATTTAATTGCCAATACCTTTGGGGAAATTTAGATTTTTGCAGCCATAACGAAAATTTACAAAAAAATAGATTTCTGTTGTCCTTCAAATCAAAAGTATAATGGTCAAGTAAATTCAAATTTCTGCTTAGCCAGTGTCCAATTGCAGACCAAGAAGAGTATTTTTGGAATTTTACCACTGAAATGACTGGCTTGGTTAGCGAGCCAGTCATTCCAGTGGTAAATTTTCAAAAAATATTCTCTTAGCCTACAAATAGACATTTCTCAAGATCACTGCAGAGGTCTGGGTTTTTTTTATTATCAACTTGACCATAAAAGGGTGAGGTTGACATCAGAGGGCTTAATAGAGCATGCAGTCTCAGTATTAGGTAGCTGACCGTCAAGGTCCTTGGTACTCATGTAGCTAGGGTGACTGGTCAATCTTTGACCACTGAAATAAGTGAACATGTCTAACCTGGAAGTTCACATCATCAAGTGCTGCCAGGAAGATCTGCTTTATGCTTGCAGTCAGATATTTCTGTGTCTCTGGATCTTGCAACAGATGTGTAAGAAAGGAGCTGACAATTGACTGGGTTTCTGGGTTCTGTAGAATTTCTTTGAAATAGTTTACTGCAAAAGAGTCGTGTTAGAAATAAAGTTCAATATTAATTTCTTTATAAGCATGTACATAATTCTCCTCAGACGACATTTGAATAGGTCCAATGAATGGACTTTTCTAGTTTATCCATCCATCACATGCTGTCATAATCAACGTACGTGTCGTATAGGTTGACGTCATAATCGATGATGTAATGAATGACGTAGATAAGTACGCCACGAACGCATAATTGGTGGCGGACTAGGCATTGTTGTGCGAATTGTATGTCTTTACTATGTAATACAGATGCTGTTGAATAGTTTAACGCTAATTTACTGGGCGCTGTTCCTGCCATATGCAGCAACAGTACCTAGTCAAATCAGTTTCAAAATATTCAACCGATTACATTATAGTTTTCTGGAAATTGATAGATAGTGAGTTCAGGGATCGACCGATCCCAACACGAGCGAAGTGTAGGTGGAGCGTAGCTAGAGATGGGCGGGTCATAGCTAAAACTGGAAAGGTCCATTGTCCACTTGTCCTCTTTGTCCCACGTTGAGTATGGCCATTTGATTCGAAATCAGTAGTAGTTTAGCTGACAAACGTCATATATACCATTAGCTTAATGAACTTTATTGTATTCTAATGCTCACAAGAAGTGTATTGTATTCTAATGCTCACAAGAAGTGTATTGTATTCTAATGCTCACAAGAAGTGTATTGTATTCTAATGCTCACACGAAGTTTATTGTATTCTAATGCTCACAAGAAGTTTACTGTATTCTAATGCTCACAAGAAGTTTATTGTATTCTAATGCTCACAAGAAGTTTATTGTATTCTCACAAGAAGTTTATTGTATTCTAATGCTCACAAGAAGTTTATTGTATTCTAATGCTCACAATAAGTGTATTGTATTCTAATGCTCACAAGAAGTTTATTGTATTCTAATGCTCACAAGAACTTTATTGTATTCTAATGCTCACAAGAACTTTATTGTATTCTAATGCTCACAAGAAGTTTATTGTATTCTAATGCTCACAAGAAGTTTATTGTATTCTAATGCTCACAAGAAGTTTATTGTATTCTAATGCTCACAAGAAGTTTATTGTATTCTAATGCTCACAAGAAGTTTATTGTATTCTAATGCTCACAAGAAGTTTATCGTATTCTAATGCTCACAAGAAGTTTATTGTATTCTAATGCTCACAAGAAGTTTATTGTATTCTAATGCTCACAAGAAGTTTATCGTATTCTAATGCTCACAAGAAGTGTATTGTATTCTAATGCTCACAAGAAGTTTATTGTATTCTAATGCTCACAAGAAGTTTATTGTATTCTAATGCTCACAAGAAGTGTATTGTATTCTAATGCTCACAAGAACTTTATTGTATTCTAATGCTCGCAAGAAGTTTATTGTATTCTAATGCTCACAAGAACTTTATTGTATTCTAATGCTCACAAGAAGTTTGAAGTACAACCTATGTCCATCTTTATGATGGGGGATTTGCTAGATCACAATCATGGATTATGAATAACAACATGCAGATTATTTAATAATATTAATGATTGGATCAAGATAATGTGATATATTGGCCATAAACCGCTTAAGTATGGTATGCCAGACATCGTTTTATATACACAACAAACATCCTTTCTCTCGAAAATAAGACAAAGGAGTAATAATACGTCAAGAGTAATGTTACGTACCCACACAGTTTCTTGATGGAGGAATCCAGTCTGAGCTATGCGCCGCCCATCTTTGGCCAAGCTCCACCCACACTTCGCCGTGTTGGGACCGATCGATCCCTGAATTGCCTGACCCAACTTCCAGAAAACTATACAGGTAAGCTGTTCAGTTGCATATTTTAAAACTAATATATGGCAGCAACAGCGCCCAGCCAAATTAGTTTCAAAATATTCAACAGCACCTTTATTAAATAGTAAATTCATACAGCAACGCTTAGTCCGTCATTAATTAGGCGTTCGTGGCGAACTTGTCTACGTCATTCTTGACATAATTGATTATGATGTCATCCTACACATCGCGTAGTTGGTTATGACGTCATATGATTGATGGATAAACTTGACTCCACCAATGAGGTTTCCCTAAGGGGACAGATCACCTAGATATGGTATGTGATAGTGATACGCCTTTATCGTACAATGCCATATAATGCATCCACATACTAATTAGGGTTACCGTATATAAATAACCACTGACGGTACAGTCAGGACAGTGATGTTGCTGCGTATGACAGTTTCTGTATAGTGCAGGGATAGATCGATCCGAACACGAACAAAGCGTGTTGGTGGAGCTTAACTAGGGATTGGAGGGTCTTAGTTCAACTGGATTTGTCCATTGGCCATGATTTTCGGTGAACCGGGAAAGCAGGTCATACTGTCGTAGTTATGAGATGTGACTCGTGTCACCATTTCCGGAGCAGAAAGCATTAGCAATTGACACGTGTTCACAGTCATTGGGAACATTTGCTTACATGCCCACACCCCGCCCACCCCCACCTCCACCCACCCACCCACCCTCTTTTTGTTCTCTTTCTTAATAATTTTTATTCCGCTTGTCAGTTGTTGAGGTTATCAGAAAGTGTCGACTGTATGAACATGCAATGGACCTTTCTAGTTTTTGCTATGCCCCGCCCACTTCTAGATAAGCTCCACCCACACAACGCCATGGTGGGATTGGTCGATCCCCGAATGCCCTAACTATCAATTTCCTGAAAACTACATGTAAGTTGTTGAATATTTTGTGACTAATTTGACTGGTCGCTGTTGCTGCCTAGCCTAATCAAATTAGTTTCAACAGAATATTTATTAAATAGTAGACATCGAATTCGTACAACAACGCATAGTCGGTCTTCAAATACGCGGTCTTGGCGTACTTGTGGTTGAGTGAGCGAGCGAGTGAGGTCGTGCGTGAGGGCGTGCGCGCGTGTGTCCGTCCCGCCCTTGAGCATTGAGGTCCTCCCACTATCCTTTGTCACAGAGGTATGCTCAAGTGCATTCTGGTCAATGAGACAACCATACATCACTTACTAGTTGTGTCTTGGGTCTCTGGATGCGTGATGACGTAATTTGCTAGTTCGGTTGCAAGTTCTTGAGCGCGTCTGCGCACTGGCTCACTGCTCAGCGATTCAGAGGCCACGGCCGATACCTCGTCTGCCACGTGATCACGGAGATGGTCGCGGAAAACATACACCGTAAGAGCTGTAAGGAACGAATACATGTAGGCTATTAGATAATACTAATCTCCCCCATGATCTCCATTCAAACATTTGTACCATATTTTGCCCACTATCCTACTAATACATAATGCATAATAATCCATTCCTATCTAAGCCCCGCCCATGCTTTGTCCATGTGTGGATCAATCGAACCCTGAAATATCTCAATCGCAATTTCCATTAAAATAAACTATACAGGTAAGATGTTGAATATCTTGAGCATAATTTGACAGGGTATTGTTGCTGTCTGTGGCAGCAACAGCGCCCAATCAAATAGGTTTTAAAATATTCAACATAATGTTTATTAAATAGTAAAACAGACAATTCGTACAACTTGACGGACTATTAAGCGTTTATGACGGACTTGAATACGCCATTCATTACGTAATTGAGTGTGATGTCAACGTATGTGACGTAATTCAATATGACATCCTATATTTGATTGACAGACTAGATTCATCTATCGGGCATAGACTCATATGCAAGGTATGTCAGTTTGGCCTAGTGTCTGGATAATAGAGGGAGTACATATTTACCATTATATAGTCAATAATGAACTATTCAGTTGTTCTTTGTAGGACACGTTCCATATTTTTCAATAATTTATACACATATTTGGAAATCAAGTCGATGTAGAATTCAACTCTGGATATCTTCGCTACAAAATAATCCGCTTGTCCAAAATATCCCTAGCTTATGTAATGGTTCGACAGTTTAGGGGCTTACAAAAACCCTACTATATGTATGGTTACTGTATTCTTCCGCTGTGGTAGTATAATAGAAATATCATACAGCTACAATCAGTCCGTTTCGTTTTAGATCGCTGCGTCTTGTCCTCAGCCAAAATCTTTAGCTTCCTCAGTCAGGTCCATTCTTGATTTGAGTGTAACGAGTCCTGCTTTCTTGAGGTCGCCTCGTAACACGCTTAACAGATTTATGCAGTTACGTCCTCTCCTGGCTTTATATTCGCTGCCGCCCAGTACGGCAAATTCCAAGGCCCTCTGCGCAGGCGTGTTTTCTGGCATGCTTAGCACATGACCAAGTATGGACCATCTCTGCTGGCGGGTTTTTTTTACGGACAGTGGCGATGTATTGCACATCTTGTATAGTACATCTTTGGAAATTATGTTGTCTGGCCATCGGTGTCCAGTGATGGTGCCTGGATGTTTGCAGTGGAAGGCATAACGTTTGTCTAGAGCTGTTTTTGAGAGTTTTCCCAGCTGTTACAGTTATACAGCATCAAGGATAGGCAGGTTACGTTGCATAGACGTACTCTCTTTGTCAAGGGCGTCTTTGATCTACCAATCTTTAGCCAGAAGGACTGGAAAGCTTTGTTCCCGATGACGCGGCGTGCAGCAATGTCAACAGTACTACAAAGCAGTGAGCACAGGGTTGTACTTTTCCTCCAGTGTTCACCTCCACGAAATGGATCGTCGTTTTCTTTATAGTTTCATGCTTTGTAGATATGTGGGTGAACTCTGTTTTGGATTCATTCATAAAGAGATTCTCAATTGTGGTTTGCTTGCAGCTATTGGGAGAAGTTCATCAAGGGGTTTCTTTTAGTCGTCTCTGAAGTCGCATATTCAATCTCTAATGGCATACTCAGTATGGGCGCGGAGGCGGTGTGAGTGCGTGCGTGCGTGCATGCGTGCGTGCGTACGTGTGCAGGGTGTCTTGTGGAACTTTCCCGCACATATTTCAATGCAGCAACAAGGTAGCATGTGAAAAGCACAGGAGATATACTTCTCCCTGTGGGGAGCCGATTGATGTCTCAAACTCTACAGACTTCACTGACTTGACTCGTACTCTTAGCTTGGTGTCTGCAAGCAGTAGTCTCACTAGTCATAGCTAATCTTTATTGCAACTGGCCTGACATAGTACATCAAGGATCTTTGAGCGTTTAATTGTGCGAAGGCTTGTGACGTGTCAATGTTAATTTTGTAGAAATCGCAGAGGTTGGATATGATACAGATGACACCTTCACGCCGGTCTCCTCCGTAAGTATACCAACTTTGTTGAGGGATGACCCTACCATATACTTCTCCCGATTAAAGACAGAAGTTTGATAACTTGTATACAGCCAAGAGGTTAAGCTGTACCGGGATATAATTTTTAACGCCCTTCGATCTATTGATTAATGACTAAGATGATCTTTGTTGAAAACTGTCCGAACAATCTCTACTATCCCCTGTAATAAATAGGTATATTAACTAGTTATAATATTTACCAGCAAGACCGACGAGCAACAGTCCTATCCGGATTGTTGAGTAGCCATGAAACCGCGTAGCGTTTTCCAGATCTCGAAGCTTGTGTAAGATGTCGTTAGAATAATGGTTACTATTTGTAGGCTCTTCTTTCGGAATATCACAATCTGGCACCGGGTGCAAGCGCGGAAAACTGGCGCCACCACGCCCCGGAGGGGCAGAAGATGAATAATGACGAGCACTGCGAGCATGCGGCTGGAAGACGTGCTCGGTCAAATGTCTTGTTATTAATAGCAGATTCTGAGTGTTACACGACAGAGATTTTTGTCTGACAAATGGTGTATGAAATACTATTTTTGAGTTTCTGACAGTAGTCCTATTGGTATGGTACTGAAAAATATACGTTACGTCTGAAACGTTACATAACGTGCACACGGGAATACGTAGACCTACCGGTACGTGAGTATTACACGTACCCAAATAGTGACTGGCTATTACTTGACTTGATGAATGCATAACCCCTGATGCTAACCATGTTGACTGGTATGTAAAATGGTGATATTTTGACGCGAACCTGGATGCTTGAACACTAGAAGTATCCTGAAGAATTCCACAAATCCTAAAAGATGACATTGCACACTTTGTATGGAGAGCATTTGCACATCTAGCACAGATGTGAAGAAGTCTACCGTACATTGATTTCATATTTAAAATCTGTTAAATCTGTTAAATCAAGTGAATCGTCGCGAGTTCTTCTCTAGAGTGCAAACGTGTCATGGATAAATATTTGTAGGCCGATTATATTCCAACACAAATGTCACGTCAATTGTTGCTTTTCAACGATAATCTGGTACGGTGTTTCATCCCCTTTTTCTCGGAATTTTGAGAATCTGAAAAAGTTAATATAAGTCCAACGGTATATTATTTCTGAAAAGCATCAATAAACAAGAGTATATATGCCAGGCATTTGTGGCATATGCAGCTCGGAGCTGTGAGAAATGTAAAAAATTGTGACTGGGAGACAGGCCGCTCGACCGGCAGACAGCCCAAGAACCTAACTTGGTTAGCCTTAGTAACGAGTTGCTGTTTGTGGAGAGGAATAATGATGGTGGTTATATAAAATGTGATCCGATCTGTCATTCAAGTACATGACGTCATATTCAATTACCGGTATGTCACATGTAGGTTGAACATGGAAAAGTCCGTCAAGTGTACGAGTTGCCTTTACTATTTAATAAACATGTTTTTTAAAAATATTTTGAAACTAATTTAACTGGGCGCTGTTGCAGCAACAACACCCAGTCAAATTAGTTTTAAAATATTCAACAGAATGGTTATTAAATTGTAAGAACAACAGACATCCAAGTCGTAGGCCTACATTTTCGTGACGGACGTTTCGATTTTCAGGTGGGGCTACGTGGCTATATGTGGCGTATTTGTTTATGACGTCAAACATTTGAGTGAAAGGCCAAGTCGCTCCATTCCAAACGGTTTCTCATAGACAATAATGACTGATAAAAATGTTTGAAAAATTAAACAATTTTAATTTCAAGCACATAGTTTCTGTTGTAGCTGGAGTAGCAGCTCAATAAACGGCCATGTCAGTGGGTCAACCAGCTAGCCCAGATAACATGTCGTTGGGCCAACGTTGGCAACAGGTTGGCAGATCGCAGTTGGCATTACAACGTTGGCCCAACGTTGGCTGTATCATCTGTTTGCCAATGTTGGGCCACGTTGAACAAACCTTGGGCCAGCATTGGAAATTTCACAGAAAATCAAACAAAATCAACATAGTATTCACCTTTTAATTTTTAAATTGTTAAATTATGCTATCTGGTGTGCTATTTTAAATATCTTCATAGATTTATACCCGTTGGCTTAACGTTGGCCCAGTGACGTATTGACAACGTTGGGACAACATTGGGCCGATGAGCAAAACTACGTTGGCCCAACGTAGTGGTAAACATTGGGCCAACGTTTGCTTGCTATCAGGGAGCCAGCCAGCCAGCCAGCCAGCCAGCCAGTCAGTCAGTCAGTCAGTCAGGAATGCAGGCAGACAGGAACAAAAGCTTATACTGGTTGTATCTTAATTAAATACTGATCGACTTGGCTCAAATTGTAACACAAGGAAGAAAACTGCGGGGCAAGAGGATCTCAAGACTATCGTGATCCAGATAAAAGAACCCGGTCCAGATTGGAGCAACTTCTGGATCTGTGGTTATCTCGGAAACTTCTGGTCCGATTTAGCTAAAATATTAACGCGGAAAAATGTGTGACCATACTGTGGGATTCCAGATCTTTCGGCGTGATCCGAAAAAACCCCGGGAAAAAATGGTAAATCCGAAAAAAATTTGGAACGAGCGGCTATCGAGTTTGAGCACCTTAGTGGGTTGTAGCAGATATTCTATACACATCATAGTGTGTAGTATAGGGCGTATAGCCCAAACCGAGACCCCTGTTATATTCATCGAAACGTTCTCTGTGAGTATACAGATTTAGATAACTGCCTTGCATAAAGAGACCATATTATTTACTCGCGCTATTTTACTTTCACAAGCTCAAGAAAAAAATAATAAATTAATAAAAAATATAATTACATATTCACATTGACAACGTCCACAATTCTAACCCTTTAACACTTATATCAGCCAAAGAACGGCATCTGCAGTGGTCTTCAGAAATGTCCATTTGCAGACCAAGAGAAGGCTATTTTTTTCATTTTACCGCTGGAATGACTGGCTCGTTACGCATTCCAGTTGTGAATTAAAAATAGGTCTTCTCTTGGTCTGCAAATGGGCATTTTCTATGAGTAATTTAAATTTCCTCGAACAAATCTGAGGTTTAAAGTTTAGCATGTGGTGACAGCATTACCACTACTTATGAAGATTCGTGATTGCCTGGACACTTGATTTAATCTCTTCAGCGCTCTCGCCAATTCGCTGCATATTACTATATAACACATTTATGATTCTCGTTCATATTTTGAAAGCAATTTAACTGGAGGATGTTGCTGCCAATAGCAGTGAAGCAGCAGCAGCTTCCAGTCAAACAACTTACAAATTACATACTGGTACCACGTTTACCTGTATATCTGCGCTGAAAGGAGACTCAAGAATTAAAGATACTGCAAAGAAATGTACGGATTATTAGGCCTATATCAGAATTTGGCAGAATATCATAAATAATTTATATTAAAGGTGCATATTCATACCAGAATGTCTGAAAATAAAATTGTTAAAATTGTATAATTTTAGAGGCTTGAATTGTGTGCCTAGATGTAATGAAACGAAATAAATCTTATCAAATGATGATTTCATTCCGTATGCATTAATACCATTAGTTATTCACCTGCGATTATTTAAAAAAAGAAAGAACAGACATCTTGCCTAAATCAAGCTACGCACATCCAAACTACTATAAGTTCCATAAGCTATTCTCTGCGCAGAACATAAAATTGCTAGTAAAACTATATAGATTTATCAAGATGATTATACATCAATTCCCTGCTCGTAGGAAGACAACGAACTAAAATGTACAATAGCGACGATGACAGACCACAACACCAAAGCTAACTGTTAGCGACTACGATGACAAAGAGAATGACAATAGTAGTTTAAACTAGGAACAGCAATGATAGTAAGCGACAATAACGACGAAGACGACGAGGATGGCGAAACGGCGACGATAGCAGCAACACCAACAATGACAACACCAACGATACAAAGCATTGACCACGACGACTACGAAATGAATACCAACAACATGAGCAACACCAGCAAGAACACCACCAACAAGAACACCAACAACACGAACAAGATCAACAATAACAACATCTACATCAACAACAACAACAACAACAACTGCTGCTGCTGCTTCTGCTGCTTCTGCTGCTACTACTACTACTACTACTACTACTACTACTACTACTACTACTACTACTACTACTACTACTACTACTGCAATAACAACTCCAACAAAAACAACGGCACAGCAACGACAACGACAAACAACAACAACAACAACAAAACCAACAACAGCAATATCGAAACATCTATATGTGTATATTGATTCGACAAGAAAAATAATTGTAGATATAATGTATACTAGCTACTACTCCATGTAACTACCCCCACCCACCCCTACCCCACCCCCTATACCATGGAACGTGGTCTGGGTGGAAATAAATCATTTCATTTCATTAGCATAATTTTTTCAGTTGTGAATTTTAAATAGGGACTCGAGTCTTTAAATTAATTTATATCGTATGAAATCATCATGTGTTAAGATTTAGTTCGTTTCAATACATCCAGGCACAATTGTAACAATTTAATTTTCAGTCATTCTGGTGTGTATAATCACCTTTAAATAGTAGCGCAAAACTGTCAATTTAACTCTTTTAAGGTTGAATCGCCGATGTATTCGCCGTTAGTCATTTTTTCGCCTTTAATAATGCTATTAAACATAGTCCTAATGAACAATCAATTTGTAAATAATCGTGTAGGCCATATGAGCTTTCGCCTTTGCCGAAGACAGCGAAAATTGTCAGTGTATAATTTGTTTAAAAATTTTACAGAAATTATCCACGTAACATGCCTATTACCGTTACTTCAAATCTTAGCGATAGTCCGCCTATTCATGTAGCTATACTTATTGGAAAGTGCCCAATACCTGATGTAACGCAATACAGCCCGGAATAAAGTTAAAGCATATGCCTACTGCTGACTATTGTAAACATAATTGAATTGGAAGACATTGCTGCCTAAGATTTTTTTTTAAGCATTTGAAGTATTTCTGAGCTGTATGCCTACGCGGTAGACATATCTAATAATAATTACGACTTAAAGGAAAGGATCAGGGAACTAACATATGCTCTTGAATGACAGCTTTATATACCGCCAGTGAAAATAGAAATAAATCAGAATAATTAGAAAAAGCGGCTAAATACTATTTATGTTATTCTGGCAGGAACCAATTAGTGACGACGTTGGGCCCACGCGCTCTGGTGTACGCGGAGCGAATAAATAATACCCGCTATAGCCGGTCATATAAGCTCAGTTATATTCGCGCTAAGTTGATTAGCAACTACGTCCTACAGGGAAAATACCGTCTAGTTTTAAAACAATTAGACTGATAGTTGTTGTTTACATGCTGTAGGCATCATATTTCGACCTTGGAAACCAGCAGTGTATTTTGAAATCATTCTGACTGAAACTTAATTGTTCCTTCCACCTGAAAAAGTGGCTTTCAAATCTAACGTTTTCAAAAGGATCAATAGTGAATTAACAGTAGCGAGTTAATCACTCTACACCTGCGCCTATAGAGAATACTATTCATACCGCCTACATCAGGTGCGCTTTCGTTACGGGTAGGCTACGCGGTATGCACACGCAGTTGACACACGACGGAGTGTGAAGTACCGGCTTGGTTCCTAATTGACTCCAAGTTACGCGCTCCTAGATTTAGTAAATGCTTTTTCGCAAATAATTCCGATTCATTTCCAATTTTACCGATGGTAGTTTATTTAGTATTGTACGAGATTACCAATAAACATCATTTGTTATTTCCCTTTTCCGTTCCTTTAAGCGAAATAACTGTTGTTTTTACAGTAGCCTATAGCCATTTCATTGCTTTAAAGCGCAAACCCACAAAACGCAGCACGTTGTATTCATTTTAATACAAAATCGCATATATATATATATATATATATATATATATATATATTTCTTGAAGCAAATATAACTGGAAGCCAAACACATTGATCAGCGGTTTTCTACGGAACATGTAAGGAACCCGCAAAAACAAAGTATTTCATTTTCGTAACTCGTGAGCACGGCTTAAAAGTGCATATTTACACCAGAATGATTGAAAATAAAATTGTTAAAATTGCATACTTTTATAAGCTTAAATTATGTGACTATATGTGTCATGAAACGAAATAGATCTTTTTTAAAGTTGTGAAATTGAAATAGAGGCCCGTGCCCCTATTTCACTTTCGCAAGTTAAATTTTTTAATTAATTTATATGGAATGGAATCATCGTATGTTAACCTTTATTTCGTTTCATTACATATAGGATCACAGTTTAAGCCTCTAAAAGTGTATAATTTAAACAATTTTATTTTCAGAAATTTTACTGTGAATATGCACATTTAATAACTCGTGCGCGCTGACTTGGACATAGACATAGGCAAAGACGTGCAAAACAACATATTTCATTTTCGTAACCCGTGCGAACGAGTTACGATGAGAGGAAAGAAATTGTACACATATTAGATATTCGTAAATCGTGCGCACGAGTTACGAAAACGAAATATGTTGTTTTGCATGTCCTTTACGTATGTAATTTTTGACAACATTATTTTTGTATGTCCTGTCAACCATGTAAACTAGCGCCGTGTTCTCACTGGAGAGTTAATCGGGAATAACACCATACCTCAGTATTGCGCTACGCCGGTTAAGTCTAATGAGAATACGGCCTTAGCAACAGCTTACCTGGTTGCGTGATTTGAAACCCAGATAGTAATGCGTCCATGTGACTTGACATTGGAAATGGCTAATAATAATAATTATCTAGCTTTAAAACAACATTACACGAAGGAGGACCGCCTTTAGACATTTCAACATTTGAGCCTTTTTTTGTTTATGATTACTACACGTGCAGAGCTAAAAAAAATCCTGCTTCTTCTTCTTTTCGTTCGCTGATCATACCGCCAGTCAAAGAAATCCTGTTATTTACCTAGAAATTTGAAAACAATTTGACTGAAGAAGAGTGGTGCGTTTCAGCAAGACGGGTTTCAATCACATTGTGATCAACATGAGTCACTTCAGCATATTCAACATTAATCTATTTACCCGTTAATGACAAAATTTGTTAAAAAATTTAATATTTACTTGTTGAATGTCCATTTGCAAGCCAAAGGAAGACTATCTTTTAAAATTTACCACTATAATGACTGACAATCACTATCACTTACAATCAAAAATAGTCATCTCGTGTTCTACAAATGGACATTCCCCAAGACCTTAAATGGTGTACTTCAATGTTTTGATACGAAATAAATCTCAACATATTCGTCATGAAATGGTTAAAAAGTAAGAGGCGTGGCTTCGTACCGAATTTCTCGATCTCGTATCGAAGATCTCCCGAGACACGAAAAATTCAATATATCTGACCCGTAGAGCTAATAGCCTAGACTACCGCCATATGATTTAATTCCTTCGTGATGTAGCCGGACAAAATCTTACTGCAGTGGTCTTGAGGAGTGTTCATTTGTAGACCAAGAGAAGCATATTTTTGAAATTTTACCATTGGAATGACTGGCACGATAACCGAGCCAGTTATTCCAGTGGAAAGTTAAAAAAAATGCTTCTCTTGGTCAGCAAATGGACATTCAATGAGCAACTATTTAGACTTTCTTGAAAAGGATTCGCTATTAAAGGTTTACTCTGATTTATAAAGGACAACATTTCACGTTGGCTTAACGTGGCATTACAGCCCAAAATAGGCCTAATCCACATCAGAGTGCTTGAAAGTAAAAGGTTAAAATTGAATGACTTTAGAGGCTTAAAACTGTGTACTTCAATGTTTTGATACGAAATAAATTTCAACACAGGCATGTGACGAGTTCATCGCGTAGGCCTAAAGATTAATAGTATTTTTAGTTGTGAAGTTGAATGAGATACGCACCCCTAATCTCGTCGGTCGCGTTATTTTGCCATATTTCGTCCGACATGATCGGCGGCCCGTAAAGTGGGCTAGTTCCAAATTCCATTAACTTAGCTTATACGTAATGAACTCATCATACGGCAAGATTAATAAAGACGGCGAAACGACTTCACGTTGGGTGGGGCAGGGAAGGGTGTGGCCTCCCTCCAATGAGTGGGGTGGGGGTGGGCGATCTTCTCACCGCAAAATCTTCAAATTTAAAGACTCTGAGAATCATTTAAAGTTATGTACAGTAGTAAAAGTTGTGTTTACATGTAGAATTTTACTGTGTGTGCGTGCGTGTGCGTGCGTGCGTGCGTGCGTGCGTGCGTGCGTGCGTGCGTGCGTGCGTGCGTGTGTGTGTATGTGTGTGTGTATAGGTGGGGAGTAACATATGGTACCTAGCAAAAATCGGGGTTTTTTCGGGGGACACGGCCCCTCCCATCGTCATACGTTTTAAGCCTCTAGACTTATGCAGTTTAACCATTCTACTTTCAAGCAGTCCGATGTGAACTTGACGATGTAATCAGTCACACGCCTTACGGTACAGCTCGGAACAACATAAGGCTACTATGTTGAAAACCTGTTAAATTATGTATGAGCTGTACGGTATGTTATTTATTTGCACTAAAGCCTCTACCGGGTATTTGATTATGGGGGCCAAAGATTATGGGGTTTTAATGACGGGAGGTTGTAAATACCATTCTTTTGGCACCAAATCTAGTCAGCATAGTGAATTAGCGACAATCTACCCGTCTTTAGTGACCACCCATTAATTATTATCCAGTGTCTGTTGGACAGGTTTGACTGTATAGGCCTTAATGGCGTATAGCAATACTACTGCATTGACCCAGGTGGAGACAAAACGCAATCACATCCTCTTGCCAACACAACAATCATCATCATCATCATCATCGTCGTCGTTATCATCGTCAATGTCCATCGTCATCATCATCACCACTCAGCCTGGATAATGGTTTCTTTTGCATTTGGTGCATCGCGGCGTCGTCATCGTGTGTATTTACATATTTATATATCTTTATCTTTACAGAATATGAGTATCACACGGCGTGTATAATCATTATAATGTTCACGTTAAACATATGTGCTTGAGTTTAAACTTTAATAACGGAAAATTGCTAAATAATAAGGTGATATATAACTTACCAGGCACGATATGTTACCATACCTTCCAGGAAGCAGAAATTAATGGTTGACTTAGAAGCCTCTAAAAGTGTCTATTTAGAGTCCGGTTCAAGGTCTGTGGCGTCATACCTTCTGTGACGTAGTAATAATAATAATCAGCCAGGGGGGGGGGCAATATTCTTAAAGAGGGCATGACAGTCTTTAGCAACGTTTACATTTACATTTCAGGGAGTGCCATATAACAAATTTATATGGAAGGTAAAATAATTAACGCTTTTGTCATTCAGAATGTAGATAATGTCTTCCCAGAGCGTCTAATAAACATGTATTTCTAGCCATCCCCTTCCCATTTCTACCCAAGCAGCTGGCCGCCCTATGGTCGTCCGTAATGAGTGCGGGTGGGGGGGGGGGGGTGGAGTTCGGAAAGGGGAGTGCACTTGCCCTCATCTTGATCTGTATGAAAAATATATTTTTTGCAGTCACATTACGTGGATGCGGAGCCAATTTCAATGTCAAGCAAGCGTTCATATTTTTAGATATTTAACTACAAAAAGGCAGGAGATGGCATCAGAGCGTGTCCCAAGTAAAACATTTCCGTGGGAAGCCCATGAACCACCCGCTTATGGATGGCCCCTTCCTCATAGACCGACCCCACATGGTTCCCCCTTCACCCTCTGGAAAATTTCTTGCGGAAGACCATGCTCGGCCCACTTTGTACGTGCTCTTGCATCGATTTCAACACGCTGCTTTCTCAAAAGACCAATTTCAAGGTCACAAGACAGGTCAGCTGATTAATCTTGTGCAACTATAATTTCAATAATTGGTTCAATGTTGGTACCTATGGTATCAATAAATCCCAGTCAGATTATAGTTTCAAAACATTCAACAGAATGTTTATTAAATTGTAAATTCATGAACGACACTTTCGTGCAGAACCATTGTCACTTTCGTGACGGACCCACGTCATTTTCATCGTGTCGTCAGCTAACAAGTGAAGTAGCCTATTTTGTTATGACATCAGATACTTGAGTGGAAGATCGGACCCGCCCCTTGCCCACACCGCTACACGGGAATACCAATGGGCCATGGTATGTACCTTTTACACATGCAAGTTTAAACAACCACCACCACCACCACCACAAATCCACACCCCCACACCCACCCAACTACAAAAAACGAAGTAAATTGAACTCCCAAACTAGAGTAACCTCATCAAACCACGTCTATTAACCAACCATTGATTTGACGTAAGATCTCTCCAATTGTCCCCAAAAAGAAAGACGAATCAACTGAACTCACCGAAGACAAACATAATTCTTAGTTGAAAGCTAGTCCGGTGAAAGATGATTTGTGTCCTCTGTATTATACTGGTCACCAAAACGCTAAGTTCTTGCAGAACTGCCTAGCTTCGAACACCTCTTCGGTCGAAAACTGAAAACGGTAGGAATGATATTCCAAATGATAGACTGGCTATATCCTAGTGCCAGTACGTTGTCAAAGGCAGAGTTCATAGAATTAATGCTTGACATTAGTGCGCGCACACGCGCACGCACGCGCGCTCACGCGCGCTCACGCGCTGGAGATTTATAAATATGGTTAGGACATTGATTTTGGCTGGCAGTATGAATTTGAAGGTGTTTCCTGTGACAGGCGGCATGTTTAGTTAGAACCGTCTTCGGAGCTGCCCGTTATTATAGTTGTATAGCATCAGTGGCACATAGGTTGTATTAAACAAGCATAGTTTCTTGACTAGATAGGGCCTTGATCCGCGGATCGACAGTGTCTGTAGCTAATAGTACGTCTTGCCTTCGTAGGTCTTCATTCGCGAAGATTATCATTGTAGCGGTTCTACAGCTATAGCCAGAAGGTGGTTATCCAGCGGCATCTTCTGCTATTCTAGGAAGTCTACATCATCCGTGTATTCCATCTCGCGTGAGAAGCTCAGAGTACGGACTGGGGTGGGGTGGGTGGGTGGGAGTGGAGGCTTGCGGAGTTCTGCAGTAAGCTAGCAGGTATGTAATCCCCCTGATACTGGAGAGGCCATCTACCCGTGGCGAAACGATCTAAGTCTCAGTCTCTCCAGCTTGCATATTTAACTCATGCTTCCAGCCTGGTATCTGCCGATATGCCAATCACAATCTTACTAGTCGTAGCTCATCATCTTTACATCCAGCTTGGTATAGTATATCCAGGATCTGTGATCATAGCATCGTGTCGAAGCCCCAGGATATAGCAATGCCAATCTCGTGAAAGTCCTAGTGTCTGATCATAATTAAGTCACCTACCAATGGACCGTTCCAGTCTTAGCAGTGCCCCGCCCATCTCTAACTAAGCTTCACCCACTCCACTTTCGTGTTGGGATCAACCGATCTCTGAACTCCCTGTCTATCAATTTACAGAAAACTATGCAGGCAAGCTGTTGAATATTTGGAAACTAATTCGACTGAGTGTTGTTGCTGCCTATGGCAGCAACAGCGCCCAGTCAAATTAGTTTCAAAATATTCAACAGCATGTTTATTAAATAGCAAAGACATACAATTTGTACACGGTGTCGGACTATTAAACGTTAAAGACGGACAACATCGAACCATTCATGACGTCATGATTATGACGTCAGCATACACGTCACTTAGTTGATTATGACGTCATATGATGGATGGATAAACTGGAACGGTGAATTGACACAAGAGTTCCTTGCAGCTATACAATATCTGCACACCTGAATCCTCGTTTTACTATCAGCATACTGCAAACCACCAGACTAACAACTTTCAATCACATTGTTTTCAAAATATTCTGCATATCGAGTCCTATGGAAAATGTAGTCTGAAGAAATTCAGCGGGTAGTTATTGACATTCTGGCAAGCACCAATGAAGTCATATTGGCAAGGGTCTTTGTGGTGCTGTTGAGAAGCGCACTAGGCTTACCGTGTCGAATAGTGTCGATAGGGAGGTGTTGCGTGAAGGCAGAGTTCATTAGGAGTGATTTGGTTTTGGAAATACTATCACTTGTATATTTAAAGGAGAGCAGAAATTGAGATTTGGACTTCAATAAAAATAGCCCAAAAACTAAAAAAAAGTTGACAGATTTTTACAACCTTTTTCACAGATAAATCCCTGATTAAAGTCTAGAATTTTGATGCGCCAAACATTAACGGTGTGACGTCATCACGTGAATTGTTAACCACGTGCATTTAGATTATGCCACACGCGACGCTGATGTCTAATGCGGTTGCCGAGCGGGACACCAGCTCTGATCCAAGTTCTTGTTTAAGTACTAGTGTTCCTCTTGCATCTCAGTAATATGTTGGTGTTTGAATGAGCAATGGACTTTTCCATTTTTAGCTATGTCCCGCCCATCTCTAGCTAAGCTCCGCCCACACCTCGATCGTGTTGGGATTGATCGATCTCTTAACTCCCTGACTATCATCAATTTCCAGAAAACTGTACAGGTAAGCTGTTGAATACTTTGAAACTAATTTGACTGGGTGCTGTTTGTGCCTATGGCATCAATAGTGCCCAGTCAAATTAGTTTCAAAATATTCAACATCACGTTTATTAAATAGTAGAGACATACAATTTGTACAACGTGTCGGACTATTAAAGGGAAATTCCAGTGAAAATCGGGAATAAGTCAACTAAAAGTATACTATAATCCGAAATAATTGCCGCAAAAAATATATATAATACACTGTTCCATTGCCGAGAAATAATAAAATGAATATGCCCAAAACGCTCGAAAACGTGACTCCTGGGCGCATCCATTTTCTCGCGACGAGAGCGAGAAACCGCGAGATTATGACGTCAACGACACACCAGCAAAATATCGCCAGCGCTTTTAGATTTAACTATTTACTTCGCGTTATGAAGGCCGAATATGAATTAACCTTTTAATGACAAAATTCTGTCAGGAAAATCAGAATATTTCCTTATTGAATGGCCATTTGCAGGCCAAGCGAAGACTATTTTTGAAAATTTACCACTGGAATGGCTGGTTCGGTTACTGAGACAATCGTTTTAGTTGTAAATTCTCAAAATAGCCTTCTTTTGACCTGCGTCCTCAACTTGACGATTGCAGAGGCCAGTGCTGGCGTGAAATGGTTAAATCGCATCATGTCCGCATGTCAAGCATGGGCTTGCAGTAATAGAAACGATCATGGAAAGGGTACGGAAATTCACATTTTCAGATACCGGATCCACAGAAGCATCCGCATGAAAAGGGGCTAACTGAAAGATGGCTTCATAACATTGGCACTGGATGGATATCTTCCACATTTAAATTTGGATGACACAAGTTTAGAACATATAGTCTGTATAATTCTAAAATAATGTGTCATGCATTTGAAAACAAAAGGCGCGGTACTTAATTTTAATATAACAGAATCAAACTCGACAATTAACGTCGTATTTGCTTGTATCAATTGTAAAACGGGATTTGCAAACCAAAATGAAACGATGTCGCTGATTGCTCGGTCGGTCAATTATAGGCAACCGTTTAGCGGCTTACTTCGTAGATGATAGTAGGTGACGGCTAGTAAATAATGACAAGTGTACGCTAGACATAATTAGTAGTTTAGTGGTTTCACACTGTTGAAATCCAGCGTTATTACTCATTTACAACGTTTACTCCCAATTTTAAAATAACTATACTGAGTGTTGAATATTCTGAATTAAATTTTCCTGGAATTATGTTGCAGGAGTTTCGAAACTAATTAGTTTCACACAATAGGCCTATGCAGGGTAAATTTTAAGCTTTCTACTTTTCGTTCCTTGAAAGGGTTAACTAATTGATCCCAAATTTTTAAATGTTGACCCATATTTACTGCCTGTTGAATATTTTGAAACTGGAATTTGACTGGAAGCAGAAGTTGCAATAGCAACATCTTTCAGAGAAATTACATTCAACATTTATTCAACTAACATATTTTTCAAGAATTTGTTGTAGCTGGTTGATTGCAAACACGCTCCTGGCATAACCCTTCAATGTTTTAAAAAAATAGAAATTGCCTATAAGAAAACAATTTTTTGACAATTTAGCACTACAATGACTGGCGCGACCATCGGGACACTAATTGCACTTTAATTTCCTCCAAACACTGTGGCAAAGTGTCAGTTGTTTAGCCAGTACGCTAATTATCCAAGAGATGCAAGATTTACCTCCCCTGGTTACGGCTATCCTCGATCGGGCAAACAGAGTAGGTGTGTCGGTGACGTCAGCTGCTTGTCCAAAATGGCGCCTCTATCTACTGGTTACTTTAGCAATTTAAATTGAGTATATCTTTTTTATTTGTTGGCACAAAATTGTGCTTTTGGTCCCAAATTAATGCATACAATCCCCCAGTGGAATATCCCTTTAAGAGTAATGCTAATTACGTCATCCTACACACTGCTTAGCTGACTATGACGTAATTACTCTGGAAATTTTCATAGTGAGCTATAAATAATCAACGACAAAATATTATTCACACGATGACATGATAGCGCAACAAGCGGTCCAAGGGGCCTGTATCGGTCAGCTGGATCATAGACATTTCAATTAAAAATATTCGACAGTTTCGAAAGTGGAAAGTTGAAATCAGCAAAAAACCTATATAAAATCAATTTCGGCTTCAAAATCCATCAAATAAAATATTTACAATATGGCTGCCAAACATGCTACACTTTGATTGGTCTACAGCAGTCATGTTTTTTTACTTAGCAATTTCCCTAGAATAAACTTTAATTGCCCGCAATCCATTCAGCAGTTCTGGAGAAGTTGTTTTCGCGAAAAATAGGTCATCCAAGATAGTCGCCAAGGCATTTGGACAATCAAGTTTCCCTTTACAAAGTGGATTCAGATCTGTTCCTAGAAATGTTTCATTAGTTTAGAATCGATCCGTGAAGCGGTTTTGGAGAAATTTTTTTAAGATGTTATTAAATATCAGTCAAAATCTAAGATGGTTACCATCCAAATTGGCCGATCGCCTTCCTTTGAACAGATTAGGATCTTTATGCGCTAAGGATGCTCCCTGCCACAGATAATTGAAATCGGCCTGGTGGATTTCGAGAAGACATTTTAAATTTCCTATTGCTTTCGTATGGCAGTTTTTGGCGAGATAAGGATTCAAGATGGCCGCCAAACAGTTTATCCGACAGTTTCGAAAGTGGAAATTTGAAATCAGGATACTCAGAATCCTATAAAACCAATTTCACCTTCAAAATCCATCAAATAAAAAATAAAAAATCCAATATTACCGTCAAACACGCTATATTTTGATTGGTCCAGATGATATTTCATGAGTTTTCAATCAATTTCCAAGTGGTTTCGGAGAGGATTTTAAAAAAATGTTTCGAAAAATCAGCCAAAATCCAAGATGTCCGCCGGCCAAATTGTCTGAACAGATTCCTTTGAACAAATATAATTGATATCAGCCCAGTGGCTGTCGAGAAAATATTTTTAATTTCTTATTGCTTTAGCATGGTTTTTGGTGGAAAAAGATCCAAGATGGCCGCCATGGAAACTTGAAATCAGCATACACAAAAAACTATATGAAACCAATTTCACCTTCAAAATCCCCGAAATAAAAAACTCCAATATGGCCGCCAAACACGTTACATTTTGATTGGTCCACGGCAGCCATGTTTTTTACGTATCAACTTCCATTGAACAAACTTTAATGCCAGTAAATCCCTAATCTAGCTCCAAGAATTTGGCTCAACCCGTTCAACGGCTCTGGAGAAGTCGTTTTCACAAAATCTAGGTCATCCAAGATGGTCTCCAAATCATATGGACAAACAAGTTCCTTTGAAGAAACTTGGTTCAGCTCTTGCCAAAGATGATGTTTCATGAGATTTGAATCGATCCCCGCAGTGGTTTTTGAGAAGATTCTCAGACTTTTCCAAAAGTCGGCCAAAATCCAAGATGACCGCTGACCAAATTGGCCGAGCAGCTTCGTTTGAACAATCTCTAAGGACCATTCCCGCCCAATATAATTGCAATTGGCCCATACGTGGTTCATAAGAAGTCAATTAAAGAAAAAGTTGATGGATGACGGCGGATGGACAGACGACGGACGGTTACAACAGTATAAACTCACTTGGCCTTTCAGGCAGATATGATTAGGGCCGAAACGCCATTAAAGTTTGTAGCATCGACAGTTGATACGAAAAAAGGCTGTCGTGGATTAATCAAAATTTATCGTGTTTGGTGACCATCTTGGTTTTTCTGAAAAAATCATGTAAAAGACTACTTATTAACAACTGGGCCAATTTTAATAAAACTTTACTAAACCTTCCCAGAAAATAGTTTGGTAAATTTTTCCAGTGGTCATCTCGTTTTGTTCATTTGTGCCAGTGGCCAATAATTCCAGGTGAGCGATCCAGGCCCGTTGGGCCTCTTGTTTGAAGTCGTCTTGAGAAATGTTTATTTACAGATCAAGAAGACTTTTTTTGACAATTTACAACTGGAATGATTGGCCCCATAATAGAGCCAGTTATTTCAGTGGCAACATTTCAAAAGGAGTCCTAAGGCAGCAACGGCTTCCAGTTTAATTAATTTCAAAATATTCAACAGTTTTCCTGTGTGGTTGCTTTGAAAATGAGATATGGAGAGTTCATCGGTGAAAGGGTTAAGAAAAAATGGCTAATATTGTAAGGGTGTAGCCCCGTGTAGGTCCTCTTCGCTAAGAAATTGGCACAGCTTCCTAAACCAATAGAGGGATGCGCTGTCAATCAAACGTCTGACGTCATAATCAAATAAATCATACGTTAGCAGACGTCACAATCAAAATGACGTAATACCATCAGGAAAATCGAAGTGTCTGAATTGTATGTTTTAATGAATTTACAATTTAATAATATTGTTGATTATCTTGAAAATAATTAGACAGATGTTTCTGCTATAGGCATCGTCATATGGCAGCAACAGCTTCCAGTCAAATTAGAGTCAAATTATTCAACAGCTGATCTGCAGGTGTTGTTACCTTAAAAGTTTGGTATTGGAACCCGTCACGCTTATGGTAAACTTTCAAAAAGATACTCTTCTCAAGCTAGGTAAATAGGCATTTTCTATGAGAAAAGACAGATTTTGTTGATCACATTTAAACATTAAAAATTGAGTTCTCCAGATTGCAATCTCCAACTTTGTGGTTGTGGGCCTCCCTATATGTACACGGTATGTTAAATAGATGCAGCTGCAAACTAAGATCAAGATTTTGTTTGATAAACAAAGGATTGGGGGGGGGGGATGTGTGTTACCAATCAGCGTGGCTGATGCCTATGGGATCCACTGTATGTAGTTGGTGGATCGAGTAATATCCATGTGCCTTGCGGAGGTTAGTGCTCCTGGCGTTCAGGATTTCACCCAGTAAAATTAGTTTCAAAATATTCAACAGCTTACTTGTATAGTTTTCTAGAAATTGATAGTCAGGGAGTTCAGGGATCGATCAATCCCAACATGAGCGATGTGTGAGTGAAGCTTAGCTAGAGATGCGCAGGGCATAGGCAAACGGTACAGACCCATTAAGTGGATTGCATAGATTATGGTGTAATGCGTGCGCACCGCAGCGCCTGTTTGTTTGCCTCTTGTTTTTGGATTTATGTAGTTGGCCTATACTAGTTTGTCTTTAAATCAAAAGTTGTTTCTATGGCCATAGTGGCTTTCCAGAAATGTATCGCGGCATTTTGTCTGATGATTTTTGGATGCGTTTACTGTGATGGTGAGTCGCTGATAAACGGGATTCTGTTAATGGTCCTTTTCTTTTGTTTTCGGCCAAGTAAGGAAACCCTATCTTGGCTTGAGCTCTTTTGTAGCAGAATCATTAAATTGTCAAGGGGCTAACCATTGTTTTCATAGTGTATGATTGTTTTTTTTAGCAATTCTTTCAGTCTTCAAGTGTGTTACATGTTTGTGTTTAGGAAGATTAAGCAAACGTAAGATATGAACTGCTAAGTTGAGCCAAACACAAAATGTTAATCTTGAAATAGTTATCAATTTCACAAATCACAATAACCTTGACCTTTGCCCTTTTGACCCCGACATCATTGTGTGATGTCCTCCAATTATTAGTAGGTATGTGTCCATGGCTGTGTCCAGTATACTTAACAAAAGATGAGATATGAAATGCTAAGCTAATTACAAAATATTGATATTGAAAAAGCAGTTTTACCAAGGTCATTATGTGATGACCCCTCATTATATGGAAGCATATGCCCAAGTTTGTGCCCAGTATCATTAACCACAATTCAGATATGAACTGTTAAGTTGAGCCAAACGGAAAATGTTAATGTTGCAAAAAAGTTTTGACCAAGGTCACAATGAGCTTGCCCTTTGACCATTGACCCTAATGTTATTGCGTGATGCTTTATGTTATAAGGTAGCCTGTGTCCAAGCTTGGGTCCAATATGCTTACACAAAGATGACATATAAACTGCAAAGTTGAGATAAAAAGAAAATTTTAATGTTGAAAAAACAAGGTTTATACCATGGTCACAGCGACCTTGACTTTCTGATCACAAGGTCATTGTCTGATGCTATGACATTATAAGGAAGCATGTTGGCCAAGTTTGGGTCCAGTATGATTTACCAAACATGATATAAACAGAAAAGTTGAGCTAACCAGAAATGTTAATGTCGAAAAAAACCCAAGTTTTTTTTACCTTTGACCTTCTGACCCCAGGGTCATTGTGTGATGCCATGTCATTATAAGAAAGCATGTGTCCAAGTTTGGGTCCAGCATGATTAACCAAACATGAGATATAAATATAACAGTTGAGCTAAATGTAAATTGGCCGCCGCCACACATGGTATCACAAGAGCTCATTTTACTGCATGAAGTCGAGCTAAAAACTGTACTAATGTACAGAAAAGCAGTCACTTACCCCAACTAATCAACACATAGAACAGGTATAAAACAGGTTATACCATATATACCAGCTAAAAAACGGAACTAATTTACAAAGAAAAACGGATGTCAAATAGTCTTTACACTTAAAAACAGGTATTTTTCCAAAGTCAAAAAAGCAAGCATTTTTTTCAGCATTTCCAGATCGCCGGTTTCGCAGAAATCACAACCGGATCGGTTCCCTATAAAAGGAGTCTCCAGACGGAACTAGTGTCCAAACACACCCAAACCTTAGTCAGCATTAGGTCGCAGAAATTGAAGAATATCAAAGTGAAACATAAGATCAAGATTTTGTCGGAAGCGCAATCGAGTCACTCAAGTATCCGACGTCATAATCAAGTACATCACATGCTAGCAAATGACATAGCTCAGTCAGGAAGATCAAAAACTTTGTTACGAAAGTGTAGAAATTGTAGGTCTTTGATGAATTTACAATTTAATAAACATTCTGTTGAATATTTTGAAACTAATTTGACTGGGAGATTTTGCTACCATAGGCATATTTCAAAATATTCAACAGCTGAGCTGTATATTTTACTTTGAATTTTAGATTCTGGGAAGTCAGCTTTCAAAGTTTCAAATCAATTCTGTGCATGCAAAAATGTCGGCGGAGCTTACCAAGAAATGGTCTGTGTATAGCTGGAAATAGAATAGAAAATAAATTATTGAACAAAAACCTACAATCTGCAGACATGACAAGAAACACAGATGGATGGGAGAGACAGATGGAATAATAAAACACATACTCCATCCACTCTGTGTGTGCAATGCGTGTGTGCGCATGTGAAAAGTTCAAAATAACCAGTAAACAGAAATTAACCCTTTAACACTCAAACCAGCCAAAAATGGCTTCAGCTGTGGTCTTGAGAAATGTCCATTTGCGGACCAAGAGAATTTACCACTCAAAGGAGTCATTCCAGTGGTAAATTTTGTAAAACAGTCTTCTCTTGGTCTGCAAAAGGACATTTTCTATGAGAAAATTTATATTTCTTAAAACAAATTTAAGGGTTTAAAGGGTGAATATTGAAAGCTGACAGTACAACACTACAATGATAAAATATGTATGAATGTATAAAACCAGAGAGAATTACAAGATGGATTTATTTGCTTCACTGTAATACACACAATGCAAATATCAATATACGTAACAATGTGAGTATTTAACAATAGTACAATAGAAATTGAATAATAATGAGCTTTGTAAACATGTAAATAATATGCGCGCGCGCGCGCACACACACACGCATGCACACCGACACATGGTCACACACACACACACACAACACACACGGTCACACCCACACATGGTCACACATACACACACACACACGCACGCAATGTTTCTCATGGCATCTAAATTTTGGGGGTTCCAGGGACTCCCCAGCTGAAACCTGAGGGTATCAACTTAAAATCTGAGTGTTCCCAAGCAGTATTTCTCATCTGTGCTAGAAATTAGAGGGTACCTGGGACTCATAACTATGAATTATTGTGATCCCATGCTAAATTTTGGAGATATTTCTGGACAAAAATTTATAAAACTACTTAGTATTTAACAATTATACAAGATTTGCAGTGGTCCTATGGGACACACTGACAACGGGGGGGGGGGGGGGGGGGGGGGGGGAATCCATGCACGCACACACACGTACACACCACTCACACACAAACACATTCATGTACACATTGATGTGCATGCACACACATTCTTTGCATACATCAGGAGTGTTCCATTGCTGTTGGTGCATATTATTAACAAAGAGGGAACATTTTTTTGCATATGATTTAGTGAATGTTCTTGAGAAGTTCTCTCTTCTCATGGCCGCTGTAACTCCCATTTTTAATGAATAGACTGCGTGTATTGCCGCTTAGTTTAGCTATGAGATTCCCTATTGTGAGTATTGTCTTGATGATTTTGTTACTTGTACAAGAGTATTTAGTATATACATTCTGTTGAATATTTTGAAACTAATTAGTTTCAAAATATTCAACCGCTTACTCGTATAGATTTCTGGAAATTGATAGTCAGGGAGTTTATGGATCGATCGATCCCAGCATGAGCGAGGTGTTGGTGGAGCTTAGCAGGAGATGGGTGGGGAATGGCTTAAACTGGAAAGGTCCATACTTTCAATAGGCAATAACTTTGGACATGCTGGATATTTTGACAACAATTTGACTGAAAGTTGATGGTGGCTTAGCTCAAGTTGTTATCAAAATATTCAGTATGTCCTGAGTTATTGCCCAATGAACAGTTAGTCTGCAGAAATTCACCAGGCAGACAGTTAAAGGGAAGACATGAGATTTTTCTATATATGTGCATTACAAGTTATTACTCATACTGCCAAAGGCTGGTGTGAGTAATGCACCTGATGCTGTCTGTCTGTCTGTAGCATATCCCAAGAAAGCACAAATATAGAATCACACAAATTGGTACATTCCATCATTTTGTGGCTGGCTAGGGAATGTTTGAGTTTCAGGTTAAATATTAAAAAATCTAGGTCATGGTGTCACTAAGTGCATTCAAGAATGCACATTTTTTGCCACAACTCAGGAATGTAATAAGCTTAAGGCAGAATTACTAATTTTTGCACATCCATTCATGGTTTGTCTGGATAGAAATAGTTCAAGTTTAACGTCAAATGGTCAAATATCTACATCATGGGGTTATTAAGTGCATACCAGAAACAACATTTTCAAACCATAACTCTGGAATGCAAGCATGGCATGAAGAGAGAATGACCAAAATTGGCACATCTTTTCAAATTAAGGTGAGCGAGAAGTAATTTGATTTTTAAGCAAATTGATCAAATATCTATTTACAAATTTCTTTTACAAAACTATAAAAACTAATGTATAAATGTGTAGAAAATTTGTATGTGATGTATGACTAAGTTCATCATATAAACTTGATACATATTTTTGTTACAGTGCTTTTTGGCATTTTTTGTGTGAGGTTTTTGATGGAGTTTGTAAAGTTTCAATTTTCATTCATTATCTTTCCTTCAGAGCGATCTGATCTGTCTAGCTAAGCTCCACCGATGCTTTGACCGTGTTGGGATTGATCGATCTGTGAACTCCGACTATCCATTTCCAGAAAATTATACAGGTAAGATGTTGAATATTTTGAAACTAATTTGACTGGGCATTTGCTGCCTATAGCAGCAACAGCACCCCTTTAAATTAGTTTCAAAATAATCAACAGCATGTTTCTTAAATAGTAAAGACACAATGCATACAACCTGACAGACTATTAAGCGTTTAAGACGGACTAAATTGAGTCATTCATGACGTAATGATTATGAGATCATCCTGCACATCATGTCATTCATTATGATGTCATATGACATCATATGATGGATGGATAAACCAGAAAGGTCCATTACATCACATGTAGGCTGATGTCACAATCACAATTCACAGAGAACACTCCGTTATGAACCTGGAAAAGTCTGTCAAGTGTACGAATTGAATCTCTGATGGATTTACTATTTAATAAACACTGTTGAATATTTTGAAACTAATTTGGCTGCAGCCAAATTAGTTTCAAAATATTCAAGGGCTTACCTGTATAATTACCTTGAAAATGGGATTCTGAGAATTCATGGTTCAAAGTATATATAAATTGATCCCAGCATGCGCACATGGACAGAGCTTAGGTAGAAATGGGCGGGGCACAGTTAGAAATGTATCCTTCCATTATCTATACAAGGCCGACTATTGGAGAATATGCTGGCCTATATTAACCCTTTAATGCTTAAATTCTGTCAAGTAAATCAAAATATTTCTTAATAGTATTTTTGAAAATTTACCACTGGAATGACTGACTCGGTTATGGTAAATAAATGGACATTCTGCAAGAGCGCTGCTGAGGCCGGTTTTGGTCGGCTTCGGCATGGAAGGGTTAAATACTGTTTTGTTCATACCTTACCTTTGCTGGTAAGTCTGTAAACTAATTAATATTTTTAAAATGCCCTCAGGTTAAGCAGTAATTATTAAAGCTCCAAATAAAATTCTGTCAAAACACAAACTAAGAAGTGTTATGAAGAAATTTCAATTCAGGATGTAGGAACCTTTTTAGCGGCTTGGCATACTGAGAAAACCAATCACGATTAAAAATGTCTTCTGTTTGTTGTCGAATATTCGCTGAGGAATTTGTATCATTCTTTGGTTGCGTGACGATGAAACCAACCCCGCCCGTGTTAATGAAGTAGTCACCTGACCAATTGGAAGTACCTAGAAAATACAAACACAAACAATGAGAACGTTTTAACCTTTTAATGGTCAAGATTTGAAAAAAATTTCCGTAATAAAATTTCCATTTGTAGGCCAAGAGAAAACAATTCTTTTTTAATTTTGCCACCGGAATGACTGGCTCGGTAACCGAGACAGTCATTCCAGTTGTACAATTTAAAATATAGTATTTTCTTCGCCTGCAAATAAACATTCTCCACGAGCACTGCAAATGCTGTTTTTGACAAGCTTCACAATTATGGGGTTAATACATGTCTTATTATAATATTCTTCAGGCTTTTTCATGTGCCATTTTGAAAATAATGTTGGTATAACTTATTGCATATTTAAGCAAAACCATTAAAGAATTTACACCAACGGTCCTTATACCAGATGCTGTTTTCATATTTGCCTTCAACAGTAAAGACAAATGCAGGAGGTGAAGAAATGCGTGAGGACAACATTTAGCTATAGAATAAGGACATTTTACCAATAGATCAGGCCATGAAAATTACACATTCCTGCGGTCCGGGGCAACCACTTTTTACTGCACGGCACCCAAATTTTAACACATTGGTTGCCCTGGTGCACAACCTAGATAATTTGCTATTTTGAGAGCCTGTATACGTACTCATGGTGAGTATTTATTTTACTTAGTCTTAACCCTTTCATACTCAAATTTGTTCAAGAAAATGTAAATATTCTAATAGAAAATGTCCATTTGCAGGCCAAGATAAGACTGTTTTAGACAATTTACCACTGGAATGACAGGCTCGGTTATTGAGCCGGTCATTGCAGTGGTAAATTAAAAAAAATAGTCTTCTCTTATTCTGCAAATGGATATTTCTCAAGACCACTACAGAAGCCGTTTTTGGCTGATATGAGGGATAAAGGGTTAGCATAATGCTTGAGTTGGTATTTATAAGGATTCTGTAGTCTGTATAGCTTACAACAATACATATTTTCAACAAAATTGATAGAAATAGCGGAAAACTGGAACTACAGTCGGGCAACATAATATAAATGGAATCCTTGCCCTGGGGGCAACAAAATATTTTTCTAATTATCGAGCCCTGTAGACCGATATTGACCAAAGACACTTATGTTGCAAATTGTATCATTACATATGATTATATCATCATTATTATTTGTATTATATCATAATATCAGCATTATGCAATAACCATATCATTATAATTATATACTTATATCGTTTATCATTAGAAATTATACTATTAAGATATCTTCATAATTTTTTCATCGTTATTACATCGTTGTTCTTGCATCATTAACATTATATTATTATCAGTATTAGCATTTATTAACCCTTCAATGGTCGGGGTTTGCCAAGAAAATATAAATTTGTCTTACTAAATGTCCATTTGTGGGCCAAGAAGACGATTCTTGAAAATTTACCACTGGAATATCTGGCTCGATTATCGTGCCAGTCATTCCAGCGGTAAAATTTCCAACATAGTTGTCTTGACCTGTAAATGGCCATTTCTCAAGACCAGTGAAATGGTCAGTTTTGGTGAGCTTGACCATTAAAGGATTAACAGACAGATGGGATTACCTATATAAGCATCTTGCTCAGTAACCATGTACTTGTTATGGTTCACTCTGGTAAATGGTATTTTATGCTGCATTGGTGTGTATGCCGGAACTACAAACAATTTCTGAAATATCAAATATAAAAAAAATTATGGAATCCACTAAGATCATTAATTTAAAAAAATAATAATACTGTGACTACTAGTAGAATTCTGATAGTCTATTTAAGACAAACTTGCAAATTTAAACCAATATAATTATTAATCAGCTTTTATTTGGCTAATCTTGCAGGATTGGCTAAATATTTGGCTAATGATTAAAATTATATTATTATACATAGTTTCTAAAGAGAATCAGTAAAATTAGCTTTGAAGAACATCTTAAGATAACTATTTATGCAACTAGTGCTTATATTATGTTTTTATCATGACCAAATAAACTGTGAAATCCTAATATCTAAAAGCACTTATATAGGTCAACTATTAAATATTTTGAAACTAATTTGACTGGAAGCCGTTGTTGCCTATGCCAGCAACAGCTTCCAGGCAAATTAGTTTCAAAATATTCAACATTATCTTGTATCTGGTATGTAGCTGGGTTACCTAATGGTGATGGATCGTAGACATTGGAAAACATTGGCTAAAATATTTCAGATTTGGCTAAAAAAGTGTAGTTGGCTAACCCCAAGTCTGTCTCTGTTTATTCATGCTGCCCAATCCAAGACACTCCGAAACTTCTATCTACACATATGATTAAACTCCCACTACTTACTGCCTCTATTGTGCCCAGTCCTGTAGCAGTAACATCTGCCAGGGACTGTAAGAACTTGGGCATACTCCGTCGCGTATGATTCCACGAACTCGCCAGAATGCGTATGACAACCTTTCTTTGGAAGGCAGCTTTACGTAGCTCATCATCTATTATGGGCCAAAATCTGTCAAAACAAACTTACATTGTATCTTAACCAGTTAACATTCAAGGCAGCCAAAACCTCTCTTGATACATGTCCATTTGCAGACGAAGAGACTATTTAAAAAATTTTACCAATGGAAAGACTGGCACTATAACCTCGAGCCAGTTGTTCTAGTGATAAAATTTTAAAAAAATCATTCTCAAAATATTTTTAACAGACAATCATCAAATGCAAAATATTTCCTTTAAGCATTTAATGTTTACGATGAACCAAAGTGACCTTTGCAGTGTCCATTTGAGGCTCAGGAGACTATTTTTGAAAATTTACCACTAGAATGACTCGCTCGATAACCAAACCAAGAGCTAAATGCAAGTTCCCTTATGCCCTCCTATTATATGAGTAACTAGCATACAAAAGTTGGTTGAATTCCGTACAACGGTTTTGGAGGAGTTGCCGTACAATCAATCTCTTGACATTTTGATGACCCAGTCCCTGGGGGCAGAGCCAAATGTAAATGTGCTCTTCCAGTCCACAATCACATGGGAAACTTACATAACAAATTTGGTTGGATTTCGTTCAATGGTTTAGAGGCATTGCATCGCAATCCATTTTCGCACCTTAGAATTTGTCCTTTTGAGCTCTCCCTGCAGCCAAATCTAAACTTTCTTGTGCACTCCAAAATCATACGGGGAACTCACATACCAAATTTGGTTGAGTTCCGCTCAACGGTCTCGAAGGAGTTGCAGTGCAATCGATGTGACCTTTTGATCCCTCCCCCAACTAGGGGAAAGAAGCAAATGCACTTGTCCGCCACAATGATATATATGGGTAATTCATGTACCCAATTTGGATAAATTCCATCCAACAGATTCGGAGGAGTTGAGTTACAATCAATTTATTCCGGCACATACAGACAGACAGACAGACATGCAGAGATGTACGGGCGGGATGGCATAATCACCACTTTTCTTCGAAAGTCATGGGAGATAAATATATATATAGGAATATTCCTATATCAGGTAGTGCAGGACTTTCATGAATAGGGACTACAACGTGGTGGGACATCACTTGTGATTGCTACATGGCGCTTGTCCTGGGGGTTCGGGGCGCAAGTCAGATTCCTGGCACAGTGTTTGTGCCTACATGTACTACATGTATTTATACCGTATTTCGCTTAATTGAAGCCTAGGATTCTATTAGGACAAGATGTGTTCAATTTCCAACCCAACATCTCTGAGAAAGTGGGTGGGCTTATATTAGTTTTCCCAAAAAAGTTTTCTAAAACTGATACCACAGAAATTCAACGCATTTTCTCCTGTAAAAATTCCCACCACCTATGCCTATGTTTAACGTATGCCTCAAAACATCACCGGGGAAGTGAAATTATTTGATCTGAGCGCCTAAATATTGCGTATCCTTTAATAACGGTTGTTTATTACATCAAAATTAATCCACAATTTGATATAAAATGGTTTCGCGAAAAAATACAAATCACATGATTTGCCTCAAATTGAGGTTTATTTTAGAGCGAGTACTCAGATATATACATTCTGTAATCGGGGACTCGGAACTCGGTAATTTCTATATATTATCATTGCGCGATAGGAACTGAGTATTATACTCATCTGAATAACGGGTACCCATTTGATAAACTCCCGTTAGCGTATAATATCTCGCGAGAACACGCCGCCTCCCATCACAAAAGAGCTGCTGGCTCAACTTAAGAAGCTGTATTGTCATTCGTAATAATTCAATTTGAATCATTTAATGTTGATCGGCGTTACAAAATTGATGCACATTTTCTCCCGCGCTTGTTTGGTACATAAATTTGGTTTTAAAAGATATTTATAAGGAAGGTATTTAATCACGTCAAGAGTGTTTTACACGCATTTTGACTACAAAAGTGTGGAATAAACTTTATTATAGCGTGAACATACGTGGCCTACTATTAGTATTAATCTAATAAGTGGTCGAGATTTAAAAACCTGAGGCCTGTATTGACTTCTAGAGGTGGCGGAAATGTATCAGGGTAGAGATCGGTCTGAAGTAGACACACCCTGTGACACGATTGTTATTATTATACATGCTATTCTTACAAATTTGCTCTTAAAAAGATTTTCCTATACAATCTGCCGAGTTAGGGGGTGGGCTTCTATTACAGAGTTTTGCTGTTTGAAACTGCTAAGAAATCATTGGAGCTCATATGTCAAAGTTAGGGGGTGGGCTTCAATTAAGCAAAATATGGTAAGCATATATCAGGAATATTAGCATGACTTGAAATTAACCAGGATAAGTCTCTAGTTGGCAGGAATGGAGACTAGTAAATACTGTTATCCACAATGATTATGTTATACACCTTACCGGGGGCAGATTCACCTATTACTCACAGCCCTAATATATGACAGAATTATGACTTAGTACTATTCAGTTCCCAATAAAAATTTCAACTATTCAGTCAAATTATTTTGAAAATAATCATTCAGAAGCTTTGTACGAAAAAAATATCAGGCCTGCCAAACTACAAATATCACACTCACAAAGATCCTCAGGGAATCATAAACACTGACAGTGATGTTGATGTTGATGTCATGGACAGCAGCTTTATTTCCAAGCATCCATGATATTGTTTTTGAAATTTACCATTGAAATGACTGGCTTGAATATTTGGCTAGTCAAATCCATTTTCTTGACTAATCTTGACCATTAAAGGTAGGGCTGTGGCTCGTGAAGATTTTCATGGACCGAACCGGTTCGTGATACACTTGTCTGGTTCACGAACCGGTTCACGAGCCATCTACTATTCAAAATCTGAATTGATGAAATAGAATTAGAAATATTGTGAAACATAAAATTATTTCCAAATTCCAAGTCGCTTTAGTGACAAAATACACAACAAATGCTTAGTATATAACAGCCAGATAAGTTCAATACACTCAAATACATGTAAGTTTCATTGCATGGTTAGTTGGTTACTTCTTGCCGTTTTATAAATGACCCTAGTTAAATAAATCGATATACAGGGAACCAGGCTAGTACGGGAACCTCATCTAGACAACACAGATATCTAGATCTGATAGATCTCCTTGAGTTTAAACAGCTAAAATCATTTTGCTGAATACAAATTCTTGGCTACTTTGAACTGGATTTTCTATCACGATATTACTAGATAATTAGAATGTATAACATTTTGCACAAAAATATGCCCATATAAACGCGGTTGGTCGAGAAAACTGTTCTAAACAGCGATTTTACTGTAGTTCATTTAGTGCGATCTATACTGTAATCATATATCTATATCTAGCGTTTTACGACATTGACCAACTTGCGGTAGTAACTATTGCACGCTGAACATCCTCGATTTTAATTAGAGAATGCACATCGCATTTTGATTGGATATACTGACTGGTGTTCATTATAATAGCCAATGAAAACGTAATGGAAGAATGATTAGAATAATAATTTGAACACTGTATCATTTCTCGGAAACCATGGGTGATTTTGCAAATAACAATGAAAATATGTCATGTTCGCCTTTTCTTTGACAGAGCACGCGTGCCGTGTAGACATTTTAAGCCTGTAATATGTTGAGATGGTGTAATACACATAACAACATTTTCCTGACTTGTAATGTTGATATTTGCCAGTAAATTAAACCATTTAAGCGAGGAAGGTATGTGTTACTCAAGGATGATTACGCTATCATGGGTGTGGGTTGAACTTACTCGGAAAATATTGTTGTAAATCTGAATTACGGTTTATCATTCAAAACTTGTATATGGCTAGAATAAGTGCTTAGTAAATCGTTTTCGTCATGATTTCCGGATATTTGCCTTAGACAGATGGAAAATACATGCTGAAAAATAATAATGTATGGTTCGCAAACTACAAGATTTATCAAATAAATGTTCGAATATGATTCGTCTTCCCAGAGTTTGCGATTGTTTGAACGTCTGAATGTTCGCCCCAGCGAAAGGTTTAACCCATTCTATACCTGTATATGTGATATTTACTACCTGCTATTATTCTAAAGATATACCTGTTAGCAATGATAATCTGACTGAATTTTATTGCTACATCAGACAGCAACAACCTTTAATCAAATTCTTACACAGCTTTTACATTGAGCTACCTTTGGAAACAAGTTATTTACTAAATTATTAGAGAATTAAGTTACCTTTTAAAGCTCAAGTGAGTTAAAAACTATTTTATTTTTCTCATCTATAGTAAATAACCATTAGTAGACTATGAGATTATTTTAGAAAATTTAACACTGGAATTGTTTGGTTATTGAGCCAGTCATTCCAGTGGTCAATTTTCAAAAAGTCTTGTTTGTTTGGAAATGGACATTTTTCAACAGCACTGCAAAAGCTGTTTTGTTCAACTTTAGGGTTAACAGGATTAAAAACACAAAATGTTGAATTGTAAAGAAAGTTCAAATCTGCCACAGTATGTGTTAACAGCATGTCCTGTTCTTTTCTTTATATGCTATTGATTTGGCCAGCTTAGGACATCATTGCTCAGCAATTATACTCAAGCTAAGGTCAATTCACATAAATGTGCTGATACAGATCAAAGAAAAATGCCATTGATGAAAGTCAAGCCATCAACTAACTATTTTGGTATGGCGGACAAATTTATAAAGGCTGTGAAATGAAATTAGTGTACTGGAAAGCTGTTGAATATTTAGAAAATAATCTGCCCTGAAAAAAGGCTGTTGCTGCCATAAGCAACAGATTTTGAAAATAAAAGTAGTCTAAAGTACTCAGCAGATTATCTGATTGGAATTAATTTGTCATTGCAACATAAGAAAGTAATAAATTATTTTCAAAATATTTAAATTCCTATTTTAAATTATGCATATATCAAAGCTGATGAACATTTTAAAGCTAATTTCACTGGAAACTGTTATATTGTTCCATTGTAGATGGCAGATTATCTTTCTCGCAGAAAGTCAGTGCTCTAATGAAATCTGTTGAACATTTAGAAACCAATTTCACTGAAAAATGTTGATACCTATGTCAGCAATATTTTCAGTCAAATTAGTTTCAAAATATTCAACCAATTAGTTCTTACAATAAAATTAATGTTTGTTATCTGACCTGCCTGGTTGAAAGGTGAAGAATAAACTTGTGTATGCACATCTACCTACATTTTTACAACGAAAATTTTGGAAACATGTTGAATGAAATTCGTTAATGCAGATGGTAGCAACAAATTTCATTCAAATTGATTTTTGAATTTTCAGGTTTTATATTTTATATCTGGAATGAATTCAATTCCGTCAGTATATTATATCAGTGGTTAAAGTGGGATTTTGTTTCTACTACATATCTAAAATTGGTTGACGACATTACACTTTTGATGATGACTCATGTTTGTACAGTCCTTAATAATAATTATCAGACAAAGTAACTAATGTAACTAAAATGTAACTTTAGTTACATTATGCAAAGTAACTGAAATGTAACTAGTTACATTGCTCAACAAATGTAACTATAACTGACAGTCCAATGTAACTGTAACTAGTAATTTGACTCGGAGCGGCTCGCATTCAAATTATCTTCAAATTAATCGACAGTGTACCTTATAGCTGTCTTATATAATGGATGAATCCACTTTTAGCTTTCCCCACCAAGCTCTAGCTAAGCTCCACCCACGCTTTGTCCGTGTTGGCATCGATCGAACACTGAACTCCCTGAATCTTAATTTCCAGAAAACTATACAGGTAAGCTGTTGAATATTTTGAAACTAATTTGACAGCGTCCAGTCAAATTAGTTTCAAAATATTCAACAGAATGCTTATCAAGTATAGTAGTCATACAATTCATACACATGAAAGAATATTAAGAGAACTTCCTTACGGACTTAGATATGCCATTTGATTGTGCTGTCAGCCTACTTGTAACGTAACTGATTATGACATCATGTACTTGACTGACAGACTGGATTCCACTATTGTGACACTGGAATTTATGGGGTTAACCCTTTAACCCTCGAATTTATCAAAGAGAATTTCAATTTTATTATAGAAAATGTCCAATTGCAGACACAGACAATTTTTGAAAATTTACCACTGGAATGACAGGCTTGGTTATCGAGCCAGTCATTCCAGTGGTAAATTTCCAAAAATAGTCTCTTCATCTGCAAATGGATATTTCTCAAGACCATTGTAGAAGCCATTTTGGATGATGTGAGTGCTCAAGGGTTAAGCTGATTTGAACACGCACCATGCGTAGACACAGAAAGGCGTTATAATCATTAGTACATAAATACATACTTGTTAGGGTAGGTGTAAATAATAGCTGGGAAGTAATCCATAACAGCGACATAGATAAAGCTACGAGCATTACGAATCACATTCACTATCGCGTCTATATCCACTGTGCGGCCATCAGCACAAAATGATGGGGGAGAGCTCTGAAAATCATAGGCATTATTTGTATAGATAACTATGAAAAGAAACAGATTAGTGTAACTAGGGACGTGGTCGCATGAGCTAAGCTACTATGTCATCACAGTATCACAACAAATATATACAGTACAGATTTTAGTTATGTTATTCATTCAGATGCGCAAATTGCTCGCCAAAAAATATGCATATTGCGCGCCTGTTTTATGATGCTAAAAAACTTTCACCTTTCCAAAACACGCCAGGAACTTTTTTGGCTAAGCAGCAAATAAATGCCAAATAAATGACTCATCTTAGGCGAGTCAGAAAATATTTTTGGTATGCCAGAAATAATCTTGGGCAAGCCAGAAATAGGATAATATCTATTAAGACCTTCACCGATGAATTCTCCATGTCTCATTTTCAAGGCAACCAGAGATGAAAACTGTTGAGTTTTTAAAAATTAATTTTACTAGAAACCATTGCTGCTTTAGGCAGCAACGGCTTCCAGTTAGATTAATTTGAAAATATTCAACAGAATAAGTTTTATAACGTAAAGAATTTACTTTTTCTGGGATTTGTCGGTGAACGGCTTAAAACACCAAAATGGTGCCCATAAATGTGTGTTAGAACATTAAATGTGCGTTAGGAGATAAAATGTGTGTTAGAACATCAAATGTTTCGCATTTGCTTTGCCTTTGGTTCTATTAATTATAGATTGTACTGTATATAATTTTTGTGGAAAAATGATTATAAATGGGTCCATTTCTATCATAATCATCTGGTAGATTTGAGATGTACAGCTAAAAAACAACTTGTTCCGTTTCCAAAAAAAAAAGAAAACGGAGTGTTGAATATTTTGAACATAATTGGATTGGAAAATGTTGCTGCCTAAGGAAGCAATGTCTCAATGCAATTATGTTCAAAATATTCAACAGATCATTTCATACATCGTGTTCAAAATTGTACTAACATGTTTCAGTTTTTGTTTTGCAGAGATTTTAATTACTTATTTATGAGCTGTATTTTAGCTAAGAGTGCACATCGCAATACCAGTGGCAATGGAGGAATCCAGTTTCTCAGTCAATCATGATGTCATAATCAACTACGTCACATGTAGGCCGATGTCATAATCAATTACGTTATGAATTACGCGATATAGGCAGTCTTAAATGCTTAATAGTCTGTCAAATTGTACAAATTGTATGTGGCAAGTTATACAAATTGTATGTCTTTACTATTTAATAAACACTCTGTTGATTATTTTGACACTAATTTGACTGGGCACCATTACTGCCATAGGCAGCAACAACGCTGCCATAGGCAACAACGGCACCCAGTCAAATTAGTTTCAAAATATTCAAAAGCTTACCTGTATAGTTTTCTGTAAATTCAGATTCAAGGAGTGCAGGGATCGAGTGATCCCAAAACTGGAAAAAAGCGTGGTTGGAGCTTAGATACATGTAGACATGGGCAGGGCATAGCGAAAACTGGCTTCCTCCATTGTTGATGGTGTAAATATAAATTTTCAAATGCGTCACAAGCTAAGGACATGATGGACTACAATGCTACGGATTGTGAGTTCATAGCGCTGATGTCAACCAAATGTTGTCATTTGGCGGAGGTTTGGTGGAGTAAATCGTCATCAGAACTAGTAGCAAGCAAATTGTTCTGACTAGTACTAAAGCCATGTCTAATTTCTACTAGACTACGGTAGCAACCTAGTCTTAATATAAACCCCTTTAACACTAAAGGCGGCCAAAACGGCTTCACCAGCGCTCTAGATAAATGTCAAATTGCAGACCAAGAGAAGACTATTTTGAAAATTTATCACTGGAATGACTGGCTTGATACCCGAGTCAGTCCTGTGATAAATTTCCAAAAATAATCTCTTGATCTGCAAATTGACATTTTCAATGAGAAAATCGAAATTTTCTTGAACAAATCTTTGGGTTAAAGACATGAGGTCATTGTCAAAAATGACCATCTTCCGTCCCCAGACATCAACTGGTCTCTCGCCAGCGCTCTAGATAAATGTCAAACTGCAGACCAAGACAAGACTATTTTTGAAAATTTATCACTGGAATGACTGGCTCAATACCCGAGTCAGTCCTGTGATAAATTTTCAAAAATAATATCTTGATCTGCAAATTGACATTTTCAATGAGAAAATCCAAATTTTCTTGAACAAATCTGAGGGTTAAAGACATGTCAAAAATGACTGTCTTCCGTCCCCAGACATCAACTGGTCTCTTGAAGAGATCTAGAGCAGGCCCTGGACACTCACTGATAAGTATGTAGGAGCCTTGGTGCCATTAAACGTGATTCTCGCCGGATTTGTCATGTTTATTGATGTTGTGTAATTTGCAGGCCACTTTTTCGGAACAGTCTTTGCGGTACCTGTAAGAACATAAACAATATATTGGTCATCTGGTACAGAGGTAACAAGAGTGAGAGCGGAGCAGAATCATCAAGAAGACAACTCAAAGAGCTATCAAAACTACAGATATATCAGATTTGAGAAATTTTCTCTAAATTTTATAAAGTTTAATCACTGACACTGAAATTTTAAATTCTGGAAATCTATCAACTTTCCTTTGATAACTGGTATTGATTTTGGAAACAATGTTGCTGTAAGCCGTTGCTGTCTATGATGCAGGGATGTGATCAATCTCGAAGAAAAAATTAGGAAATGGTTCAATGCGAAGTGTCAGTCCTTGACACAAAATTATCATGATCTCTTAAGCCAATTAACCCTTAAATTGCTAGGTGAGTCAAAGAGCCTGTGCAATGGTTCTGAGAAATATATATTTGCAGGATAAGAAGTTATTATTTAAAAAATTTACCACTAGATTGACTGGCTCGGTAACAGAGCCAGTCATTCAAGTGATAAATTTTCAAAATTTATTTACACTATTTCTGTAAGAATGACACTTCTTGAAAATCTGACCAACAAAATTACAGGATTTCCTATGAATCTGATAAGAAAAAAAATAGAATTTCCTAAAACGATAGGAAAAATCTTATCCCTGATGATGGCAACAGATGCTGTATGTTCAGTTAAAATTCTGATATCAGTGTGGTAAATAGATATTTTTGACAATAATAAGAATGGCCTGCATGCTGTACTATTGGGCTTGAACGATTATGCAATTTTTATAATCGCAATCATTTTCGATTAATCGTAAATGTACTGGTAGGGATGGGTTGAGGAGGCATAAAGCTTTCAAAACCGCTAGCATTGGCAATAACTGAAAAGAACTACAAACTTTGCTTCAAACGGGAATTGCTAGTTCAATAACATTAACCCTCGAATGTTTTTAAAAATTTCCATTTTCTCATAAAATGTCAATTTTCAGACAAAGAGAAGACAATTTTTGAAAATTTCCGACTGGAATGACTGGCTCGGTTATCGAGCCAGTCATTCCAGTGGTAAATTTTCAAAAATAATCTTCTCTTGGTCTGCCAATGGACATTTGTCAAGACCACTACAGAAGCCATTTTTTGGCTGATATAAGTGCTAAAGGAACAAAAATTGGTATCGCTGACCAGACCACTTAAAACATCTCCAGTCTAATTGCCAGATAATAATAGTTGTACAAAAATCACAATTAATATGCTATTATAAACATTAGAGTACAATTTCTGAACACAATATCAATACAATCTGATGAGACCTCAATGGCCCAAGAGAAGTAAAAATTCGGTTGGTGTGATGCCGTGGTTACCCCGTGGTGCAGTGGTCTGTCTATGCCTGAATTAGGAAGGCATGCTCTAATGATGTCATCCTGGGAATGTCAATCCGCAGCGTTGGCTTATTAAAGTCATAGGCACCAATGTGTCACTTTTGATACACATCATTTTGACTGACTTGTCCATTATAAGGTTAAGCTACTTTAACCCTTTAAACCTTAAAGCTGTTCAAAAATATCAATTTTCTCATATAAAATGTCAATTTGCAGACCAAGAGAACTGTTTTTGTAAATTTACCACTGGAGTGACTGGCTCGCTTATAGAGCCAGTCATTCTCATTCCAGTGGTAAATTTTCAAAATTAGTGTTCTCTTAGTCTGCAAATGGACATTTCTCAAGACCACTGCAGAAGCCCTCATATCAGCCAAAAATGGCCTCTGCAGTTCTCTTGAGAAATGTCCATTTGCAGACCAAGAGAAGACAATTTTTGAAAATTTACAACTGGAATGACTGGCTCGATAACCGAGCCAGTCGTTCCAGTGGTAAATCTTCAAAAATCGTCTTCTCTTGGTCTGCAAATTGAAATTTTCTTGAAAGAATTTAAGGCTTAAAGGGTTATGGAGCGGCTTATATACTCACTAAAATACATACCTAAGTACCAGTAAGCGTCGAACAATTTTCCCATATCCTGAGCGAGACAGCTGCAGTTCTGAACTAGAACACCTATCTCCTTCACCTGCATAGAAAATTACGCTAGTAGGTCCTCAAGGATCATGACTCAAGATTCATCCTACCACGTTAATACTAACCCTTTAATTGTCAGATTCGGTTTTAACCATTTAACCCTCGAATTTGTTCAAGAAAATTTCAATTTTCTCATAGAAAATGTCCATTTGCAAAACAAGAGAAAACTATTTTTGAAACTTTACCCCTGGAATTACTGGCTTGGTTATCAAGCCAGTTATTCCAGTGGTAAATTTTCAGAAATAGTCTTCTCTTTGTCTGCAAATCGACATTTCTCAAGACCACTACAGAAACCATTTTTGGCTGATATGAGTGCTAAAGGGTTAAAATTAAAACATTTGCTTATTGAATGTCCATTTGTAGATGAAGAGAAGAGTATTTTTGAAAATTTATTACTGGAATGGCTGGCTCGGTTATCGTTCTCGGCAGTCCAGTGGTAAAAATTATAAAACTACTCTTCTCATGGTCTTCAAATAGACATTGCTTAAGACACTGTAGAGGCAGGTTTTAGCTGGCTTGATGATTACAGGCTTAATCGTTTGAAATTTCAAATTCCTATATTTTACTTTCCCTCATCTAATAACTGTTGAAGACTATCATTAAGTCCCTCTATAGAACACCTCAATCAGAAGATGCCTACCATCATCTCTCGAGGCCAGAGCAAGTGACCATTTTTCGTCTCAGAACTGGACACAACAGACTAAACCAACATATGTACACGCGGTTCCACCTTACGACATCGCCCGCTTGTCCTTGTGGAGAAGCAGAACAGACCACAGAGCACATACTTCAATGTTGCAGTACGTATCAGCTGCTGAGAGAAGAGATCTGGCCTTTGTCAACCTCTATTCTTGAAAAGCTGTATGGGCCTGTGGAAGAACTGCAGAAAACCACAGATTTCATCTTGAGAACGGCTCTCCAAGTGTGATACCAGCGATCGAAAAGAAGAAAGAAGATAACTGTTGTTTATGTGGTAACACTGTTGCTGTCTAAGACACCAGTGGGGTAAGGGTTAACCCTTTCCTGGCTAAGGCGAAAACAATGAGGCTTTGCAGTCGTCTTGAAGAATGTACATCTGCAGGCCAAGAGAAGAGTATTTTTGAAAATTTACTGCCGAAATCAATGGCTCAATAACTGAGCCAGTCATTCAGTGGGATATTTTCCTTTGGGAAATTTTCCTAAAATTTTCCAATTTTCTTGACAAGTGTCAGTGCACGCACACGTGTCTGTTTGCAGACCAATGGATTATTAATTGTCAGCTACTTGTAGTATTTTCTTAAGAAGAGCCATCCCCCCCTCCCCTCCACCCTAAAAAATGAAATCCTGGTGCCGTATCTCCCTTTAATATATGGATCCAATGATAAAGATAATATATCCACTGATAAAGATTTGCAATTGCAGGTTCAATTCCATTCAAAACTCTTTAAGATTATGCCAGAGGAAACTTTTGATCAATTTTAAGGTTTTTTCAGGGAGATACATGTGTAACTTGGACAAATAAGGATGAATTTCTTCAAAACGGAATCATAGGACTGCTTCTTGAAGTAAACCATCCAGTGACAAAGGAATTTAGAGCATAGGTTCAAAACTCTTGGAGATCTGGCCTGAAAAAGAAGATTTTTAGTTTTATGTGTCTCCTTGGAGGTAACTCAGGTAAATATAATATGGACGAATTTTGGTGAAAAAGGTACATGCACATCTTCAGGTGGTACTGGTGCAACATTTACCAACTTCACAGAAATCGTAACTAAACTGTAATAAACCCCAACCCCCCACCCTGGCCGCCGCATGAATCCATGCAGGTATTCTGTAAGTTATGCGCGGGAACGAAAATAACACATGCACATCTGCATATGATACTGATAATGTTCCCTAAATTTTAATCCACTGGGAACTTTAGAACGAGTTGCGTTGACAAGAAATGATTGTCAGAGATGAATGGACAAACAGATGGACAGATATTCTAGACAGACAGATGGATGGACGACAATACGGATAGCAAATGCACATCTTTACGCAAGTTTCAAGACTCGCAACTAAACTGTAGGAGTTGTGTTGACAAGAAATGATTGGCAATGCAGTCATTCTGAAGCTACATTGTGTATGCATCGGCTACAAGATTTCTAAAGGGGGATAACTCTGTAATGAACTTCCTGGCCACGAAAAGAGCACATGGATATCTGTACATTATACAAGCAATGTGCATACAATTTTAGGCTAATCTATTGGGAACTCTAGGAGTAGCATTGACCAGAAATGATTATCAGAGATGGAGGGACAGACAGTCGAACACACATTCTCGACAGATGGATAGACATACGGATAGCACATGCACATCTTCAGGTGGTAATGATAAAGAAATCAGCAAAAGAATCGCAATTAAACTGTAGGAGTTGTGTTGACAAGGAGGGGACATACGGACGGATGGACATACTGATCACTATATCCACCCACCCTCCCCACACCAAACCCCACTTTTCAGAATGGAGGGGGGGGGGGGATAAAAACCATGATGTTAAATATTTAAAATTGCCAGGTGATATCTGAGTATTTCCCAATAATTCCCGTTATTTCTAATTTACATGAAACACTTTTCCCGAGAAATTGCCAACCCCGAAGGTCTGTCCATTTTTACATATTGAAGATTTCGGGTTGTCTACCCTTGTTGATGACGTGTGCTCTATCCCCTTCGATGAAACCTTGTACGGATGGTTGCTGCGACAACCGGTTCCACCGATGAAGATGGAGCGTGACACTAGCTCGCCTCGTAGGTACAGAGACCTGACAATATTTATATTAGTGCCTGGGCCTGATCTAACTGCGGGCTTCAGAATGATTGGTTCGACACGGTGGTCTTCCGTGTTCTCCAGAATAACAACAAATATGTGACAAACTTTTGCCTTGTATATATCACAAGGTGATCGTTTTACTGGCTAACTTTAACTATACAATAAACCTACAAAGTTGGTAACTTTTACTGTTACCTAGCGATCTATTCACAAGCATTAAATATTACAATTCAATGTTTCCTAAGCTTCCCACTTTGACCAGCTCTTGCCTACTTAAAACCATTCAGCAAAGGGTTTCACAAGGTGCGAGGCGGACCGAACTCCCGATTAAAAGTTAAAGTCCCCCTTATGTACTATCTCAGTTTCTATTCTCCCTCCATCTTGGTTTCGCACCGCCGGAGGTTGCTCTGATTCTCATTGGATTATGACATCATTTTGACCAATCAAGACCCCGACCCTCCCTCCCCGGGAGGGTGCTTTCTACCTAGCACCTGCGGTTTGGCTGGTTCTTGAGTGATGGGATCTGTCGTTCCCCTAACTTTATTTTAGAATTCCAGCTGGCTTCCCATGTCATTCCTGACGAAGGACCTGCCCAAAATGACGAATGCTGGTTTGATACCAAGGCTTGCTGGTGGATTAGCACGCCTCTCGATTTATATGTTTTTGATAATAACTTTCGATTGTGTCCTAGCACGCCTCTACAATTGATATGTTTTTGCTCATAACTTTCGATTGTGTCCTAGCACACCTCTACAATTGATACGTTTTTGATCGTAACTTTCGATTGTGTACATACCGCCTACAGGACGCTACCTTGTCCATGTCATGTTCATTGCCTATTAGTCGACAACTTGTAGAATGCTAGAGTTAATCGGCACACGAGTTACCATTCCTCATAGCCGGGTTATTCCACTACGTAACTAACCAAGTCCGTTTGTCCTATCTAATCCCTTGATTGATTCCCACCTGGTGCCAACCCATTATCTTTTATGCTCGATTCAGTTTCGGCGAAACTGTACCTGCACTAGCTGACGTATCTGCTGCCAGTCATCCAGTGCTGATAATATATATATCCAAATAATAAGATGCTCTAGCCGATGATCAGTGCATCTAAATATACACAGTGACATAGTCTCTTAGCTCACCTGGTATTCAAACAAGAATTGTGCTCGGGCTTACTCCTCGTACATATAAGATGTCCAGCGGGGTCATGACCTCCCCACAAGACAGTCCCATATCTACAATATGTGCATGTTGAAATCAATCTTATCATTTTGATACCTCAATTTGCGGAATCTCATTTTCAAGGTAACTATACAGGCATGATTTTGAATATATTGAAACTAATTAATGTAGCCGTGGGACTGATAAAGAAAATTAAGCAAAGCCGTACAATTCGTACACTTTCACGAAGGACTTCAATTTTAACGACAGAGCTGTCATTTTGATTTTGACATCAGCTAACACATGACATATTTGTTTATGACATCATCTACTTGAGCGACAGATCGGTTGCCACCATTCAGCATGACATAACGGTAAGCTTATGTCATATTGTTAAAGATTAATCATTAAATATGCAACTGACTTTCGTCTTATAGTAATATTTACCCTTTAATTATTTCAAAGACAAATCCCTGAAAAAGTAAATTCTTTACCATGCATAGCATATTCTGTTGAATATTTTGAAATCAATATGACTGGAAGACATTGCTGCCTTTAATTTCAAAATATTCAAAAGCTTTCCTATTTATTCGCCCTTAGATTCAGATACAGGAATTTATCAGTGAAAGGGTAATGTTCAAGCCTTTCAAGTCTTTACCATGCATAGCATATTCTGTTGAATATTTTGAAATTAATATGACTGGAAGACATTGCTTGCTGCATTGGCTTCGTCATTTTAATTTCAAAATATTCAACAGCTTTCCTATTTAATCGCCCTTAGATTGAGATACAGGAATTTATCAATGACAGGGTTAATGGTCAAGTCTTTCAAAGGAACTTCAGTGATCTTGAGATAAGTCCATTTGCATGCCAGAAGACAATTTTTGAAGATTTACCATTGGAATGACTGCGTTAATAACAGAGCCAATCACACCAGTGTACATGTACGTCAAATTAGTTTCAGAACATTCAACAGCTTACCTGACTGTATAGTTTTCTTGAAATTGAGTTTAAAAAAATTGTCTTCTCTGGCCTGCAAATCGAGGAATCCAGTTTATCCATCAATAATATGATGTCATGTTATAATCAACTACATGACATGCAGGCTGACGTAATGAATGACGTAACGTTAAGTTCGTCACAAATGCTTAATTGATGATGGACTAAGCGTTGTTGTACAAATTGTCTATCTTTACTATCAAACCCTTACCACTCTGATGTCAAAACTTAAAATTTTCAAATTAAATTAAAAGATGAACTAGTGATCATTTTTTAACAAATTCTGTGGAAAATGTTGCCATCGTGGATGGTAACATCATCCACCAAAATTGTTGAAAAACGTACACCAGTTTCCTGGCTATTGACACCGTGAGTAAACGATAGAATATTGACATCAGAGTGGTAAGCTACATGTACAGGTTTCTGGAAATTTAGATTCATAGAGCACAGGGATCGATTGATCCCATACATGAGCAAGGCGAGGGTGGAGCTTAGCTTGAGATGGCCGGCGCATAGCTAAAATGGATTCCTCCATTGCGACATCACTAAACAAATATTTGAATTTTCCTGACCAATCACTGATTATTAATGTAACTAGAGCAGCCTTAGGGATATTTAAGCCAGAATGTGAATTTGCTGATAATAACAGCAAACTGCATGTGCAGTACCAACACACGAGCGCATGCATGCACGCACACACACACACGCCTTCACTCAAAACACTAACTTGTGTGAATGAGCGCCAGTCCAGGTTAGCGCTCCCAATATAAAAATGCTTTCGATCTATCAACCAGAATTTGGTATGGAGTACGCCTGCACCAAGTAATCGATCAAAGTCAACAACACGCACTTTGGCACCAGCTGAAAAAGAATAACAGATGTGTAATTACAAAAATCCAGTAATTCTCCAGTCTCTACCAGAACATGCCCATAGACCTTTTCTAGAATAAACCTGACCAATCTGCATACAAAATCTATATTATCTACAAACAGTGTCTGCTTCAAATTTAGAATGTTAGAATTAACACTTACCACTCTGATGTCAAAATATTTAATTTTCAAATTAACTTAAAAGAAATACTTTTCTTTGCTATTGACACCGTAAAAGATAGAATATTGACATCAGTGTGCTAAGGGTTAATAGAAATTATGTCTAAGATCATAATTTATATTACCGTTTTTTATTCGAAGAAAGGGTGCTAGCTTGTATTGGACGCAGGCTAAATTTTGGCCAAAACCCTCCCCAAAAATTCTTATACTCATAGAAAGGACGCATAGAGAAATTGAAATACATGCTCTAAAACGGTTAAAACTCATATAGACCATACCACGAAAATTGAATGCAATTTCCGTACACATGCTTACCGCCACACCACTATGTTTAATGTATGCCTAAAAATATCATCGTGGAAATGAAATTATTAATGGGACAGTCTAAATATCGATTATCTTCAATAAAGATCTTTATTACCGGTATATCAACATCAATGCTACTTTTGACATAAAATGTTGCCTAGCAAGTTATTCTAGACAATATAGAAATCATGTGACATTAGGAATGCGGTAAGATCACCAGTTCGGGAGAATTTATCCAATCATTACAGTGAAATATTTCTCTTCAGAAAAAATTAATAATGGAACAGTGTTTTCTCTTGCATTGCGCATTAATTTTGTAATGCAGACCAACACTAAATGATCCAAAAGGGAATCCAGATGTACGACAAAAATTGCTTGAAAGTCCAAGAATTAAAATGAGATACGTAAAGGGCTTCTGAAGTTGGCGAGCAGCAGGCTCCTTTGCTAACGGGAGTTTGTTACCAAACGGGTACCGATCAGACCTAAAGTACAATACTTAGTTCCTATCATGCAATGATAATTTATATCAATTCCATGTTCCGAGTCCAGAATATTTATATCCGCGTCTTCGCTCTAATTAAAAACAATCTTTTGTGATTGGAGGGAATCACAGGATTTATATCCTTTGTCGACGTCATTTTATGTCAAATTCAGGATTAATTTTGATGTAATAAATGATCTTTATTAATGGATACGCAATATTTAGGTGCTCCAATTTAATAATTTCACTTCCGCAATGATATTTTGAGGTATACATTAAACATAGTCATAAGGCAGTGAGAATTTGTACCATGCGAAAATGAGTTTAATTTTCGTGGTATCATTAAAAAAAATTTTTATGAAAATTTAGACCAAAAAAATGTGCTCGAAGAATGTACTCGATTATAGGACGCATCCCCTGCCTAGAACATTTAATATGACAAAAAACTGCATCCTTTAGTCGAGATTTAACGGTATTGGAAATTATACACAACAGTGATGACACAGCCAAATTCAGAGCTCTAGATAAGGTTGTCAGTAATTGAGTAAATTTACTCCTGACTAGAATTTTTGTAAATTGTTTTTGGAATTTAATTGCACATTCTAAGCTACATTCTTATACATTATTAGGGTAGCAATAAAACCAAAATTAATTTTGCAACTCATGATATTGAAATTAATGAGAGTCTGATTTCAGCTATACCCCGTCCATCCCTAATTAATCTCCACCCATGCATCGGCCGTGTTGGCATCGATCGATCCCTGCACTCTCTCAATCTCAATTTCCAGAAAACTATACAGATAAGCTGTTGAATATTTTGAAACTAATTTGACTGGATGCTGTTGCTGCCTAATGTTTCTGTTCAGTTCAACGCCTAAGCAGCATGAGAAAGTAGGACAATTTCGTAGTTCTCGTGGTGTGACATGAATGTCTTGAGCTTTCAAAGTGGGGGTTCTAGGTCTACATCACGGTAAAGACTGTCTTAGGGCATCGTGTGTGAATTCCTCCCATCCTGATGTACCCTCTCTCACCCGCTGAGTAGTAATGGATACAGTACCGCTCACAAATAAGTTAAAATGTTCCCAAAACAAAAACAGAAACATCTTACATGTACGTAGTACAATTTTGAACATGATGTCAGAAATGGTCTGTTGAATGGCTTCCAATCAAATTAAGTCCAAAATATTCAACAGTACATTCTATTTTTGATTTGGAAACAGTATAAATTATTTCGGAGTTGTACTGTATCGGAGTAAAAACTATGGTGGTGCGCTGCAATGGAGGGAAATATATCCTATTGGGTGAGGGGAATAGAAAATCCTACATGTAGCCACTTAAAGTGCATATTAACACCAGAATGCTTCAAAATACAATGGTTAAAATTCTCTACTTTTAGAGGCTAAATTTGTGTGGCTAGATGTAATGAAACATTCCGCATAAGTTAATATAATTTTGTAAGTTGTGAAATTTAATTAGATGCACGAGTCCCTAATTCAATTTCACTACTAAACAAGAATGTTGAAGTGTATAATGTCTCGCCTGTAAAGGCATGGATAGTGTGGATTGCCAAAGCAAACTTGGCTTGGTTTGTAATATTCAGTAAGGCACTAACAAACCAGTGTAACGAATCAAACATGGACAATTTTATCAATCTGTGGATAGTCTGATCTTGAAACTAGTAATGATGCAGATAGTACCCCTGCATAGTATATAACTCTGCTCTAAAATTGTGTTAATATCTGGTGAGCCATTGGTGAAAATGAGTGGTCTATAAAAAAACATCCAAAAAAATTGTGAAAAAAGTAGTACAAATGGCCCAAAATCATATCAGTAATGATGCAGATCATATCCCTGTATTGCATAGAACACTTCTGTAAAGTTACAGTGAAATCGGAATGATCATAGTTTAGTTAAATGGCCCATAGACAACCTTAACACAAAAACCGTGAAACGTCCAAAACTGTGAAAAAGCAGGAGAAATTTCCCAAAATGAAATGGGTATGATGCAGATAGTAGCCCTGCATAGTATATGACGCTGCAGTAAAATTTTGTTGATATCCTTTGTTGAAAAAGAATGTTTCATAAAAAACCTTAAACAGAAAAACATGAAAAAAGTTCAAAACCGTGAAATAAACATTTAAAATGCCCCAAAATGAAATTTATTGTTATGGAGATCACATACCTCTATAGGATAGATCACTTCCGTAAAGTTTCATTGAGATTGGATGAGCCATTGTTGAAAAATAACTTGATTTAAAAACCTTAACCAAAAGCGCACGGGCAAAATACATGAAAAATGGCCAAGTCTAAAACCGTGAAAAAAATAACCTAAAATGCCCCAAAATTAAATCTATTGTTTGTAGATCCAATCCTTGTATAGGATAGATCATTTCTGTAAAGTTTTATTGAGATCGGATGAGCCAGTGTTGAACAAGAGCTATCAGAAGATACCAATATCTCACATTATTAAGTTACCGCAGGATACGGCTGCCGCAGGACCCGGTCTGCCCAGGACTAAATATTCTGCGAAAAACAATGTCCAAGCCATGTACATATATAGAATTAGATTGCCCATTTGACCCCTGGCCACTGCCCTCGGATTGACTCCAAGAACAAAATAATTTGTTATACTGTAGTCTACTAACGTGTAGTCTACTAACTACAAGTTTCAAAATGATATGTGACATGACCACATTTGATAAAATTTATTTTCTGCCCACCATTTCCCCCACCCCTGCCCCTGGGGGTTGATATCAAAATTCCAATGTGTCATGCACATCACTGGCCATATGTGTTGCGTTACAATCCACTGGTGCCCACTTTTGATCCCAGTCCTACACTCAGTTTGACCCAAGATCAAAATAATTCCTTGTACTGTAGTCTACTCATCAGTGGCTTCAAAATGATATGTGACATGACCACTTTTGGAAATTTTTTATTTTTGACCCCACATTTCCCACCCCCCAGGGCCAAACCAAAATTCCAGCAGAGCTATCAGAAGATAGCAAACTTACCCGTATGTATGTATGTATGATTACTGTATTCTGCGGCTGTAGTAATAGAAACATCCTACAGCTGCAATCAGTCCTTCTCCACTTTTGCCCAATGTCGTCTTGTCCGCAGCCAAAATCCTTAGCTTCCTCAGGTCCATTCTTGACTTGAGTGTACCGAGTCCTGCTTACATGTACCTGTACTGTATATTAATTGTACACCACAGGATATGATAGACCACTGGGTAGCCTCATTTTGAAATTTGACAATCAACATGCCGATTCTAAACACCCAAGGTATCACCCATCGGGCAAACATGGCTTGGAGACTGAATCATAAAGCCTTTCTGCCAAGGAGTAACCTGAAATCATTACGCATTGTAATGACAACTGGCACCCCGGGCTAACCGAAAGGCAAATGGTCCAAACATAAGCAAAGTTCATAATCTGAAAAAAGAAGAACCATTTTCAAAAACAATCAGCATAATACATATTTGGATGTGAAATGGGCTAGTTGTTACATTACAACCGATTGGTGCCCACTTTTGACCCTGCCCCCTACCATCAGTTTGAACCAAGATCAAAATAATTCTGTGTACTGTAGTCTACTCATCATTGGCTTGAAAATGATGTGCGACATGACCAACTTTGGGTAAATTAAATTTTTTATTCACAGTCCCCACCACCAGGGCCGTACCGCTGGGGTCATACCAAAATTCCAGAAGTGTCATGCAGATCACTGGCTATATGTGCAACCATCCCCAAAGTTTGAAGTTTCTATCTGAAATGGTCTAGGACTTGCATTACAATCAATAATTACTGGCCAATTTTGACCGCTGGACCCAGCCCCTGGGGGGTCAGAACAAAATTCCAAAAGCGTCATCCACATCCTTGCCCATATGTATAATCATCCCCAAGGTTTCAAGTTTCAAAAGCAAGTCTTTGCTGATTAAATTGTTATTTGAAAAAACCTAAAACACAGCATAATATACACCTGTGCAAAAGTTAAGCACCAGCAAAAACAATAGAACGTAGAAACATGATGGAACAACTAGGCTGCCATACTTTTTGTCCCCGCGTTAGCTGACATAATTCCAAGTACGAAATGCACATGCATGCATGACTTCACGCCGCTTGATGTCTGTGCGTGGCGGGAAACAGCACACGTGTTCAGTTATGTAAAAGTCCAGTTTGAGGTGTAGAACATTACATACAGATTTAGGCGACAAGATTAGGAATTTTGTGTTCATGACCGTGGTTTATTTGTACAGAGAGAATTAGCTCTTGATTGTGAACCGCTATGGCAAGACGAAGGTTAAGTGATCGTGTGAAATGGCAAATCATAGGCATGCATACCACTGGTATGTCATGCAGAGAGATTGGCAGACAGCTGAACATTAACCATACTGTAATCAGTCGTTTGATTGCAAAACATGGGCAAACTAACGAGGTGAAGGACAGGCCTAGATCTGGAAGACCGAAGAAGACTACTGCCCGTGATGATCGAGCCCTAGTACGCCTTGTTAGGAGATCTCCATTCACCAACAGCAGAGTGCTCAGCCAGCAATGGGAAACGCGCAATAGAGTGTCAATGTCTACCGTCAAAAGGAGACTGTATGCTGCTGGCATGAAAGCTAGGAGACCTGTCAGACGTCCTCTCCTCACTGCACACCACAAAGAGGAGCGTCTGAGGTGGTGCAACGAAAGAAGACACTGGAACATGAGATCCTGGAGACGGGTACACTGGTCCGATGAAAGTCGGTTCCTGCTTTATGCCACAGATGGTCGAACTCGTGTATGGAGGTCCAGACGCACGGCGTACGACCAACGTAACGTCATGGAAGAAGTTCCATTTGGTGGAGGTTCCGTTATGATATGGGGGTGCATCTCATTTGATTGTAAGCTGGATCTGTTGACTGTACCTGGAACACTAAATGGACAAAGATATCAAGATTCCATACTGGATAGAGTTGTGGTCCCTCATTTTGTAAATCATGCACCTGGAACCCACCCTATATTCATGGATGACAACACCTGACCACATCGTGCTAGAGCTGTGCATGAATACCTCCGCCAGAATGCCATCGAAACCCTACCATGGCCAGCAAGGAGCCCTGACATGAACCCTATTGAGCATATCTGGGACATTCTGGGAAACATGGTGAGAAGGAGGGATCCTCCTGTGCAGAACCTACAGGAATTAACAGACGCACTCCATCTTGAATGGCAACGAATACCACAATGGCGTATCAGTCGGTTGGTGACCAGCATGAGACGTCGTGTCCAGGCCGTCATCCAGGCACAAGGTGGATATACCCGGTATTAATAATGACAGTCTCAAACTCGTGCACAGATGTTAAACTTCGTTTTCAGACACCATTAATGACAATCTAGCCACGTGTGTCAACTGTAGGGCAATAGTTGTCAGTTGTGTCAACGTAACCATATTCAGGCCTCGTTTTCAAGTTCAAACAAAAACATACAGTGTTTCCCCACCATCATAATCAGCATTCCTCTAGTTGCATTATTACCTCTTGCACTAAGATGGATGGGTACATAAATGTTTATGCTATTGCTTTCTTCATAGCACATGAATATACCCTCGCATGTGCGTAAAAATAGGGTGGTGCTTAACTTTTGCACAGGTGTATACATATAACCTGGATGCAAATCAGCAATAAAATTATCAAAGTTCAAATGCCAAAAGAATATAGAAAGATTTTGAAAATCAATTTATTTTTATTTGGATAAGTCCTAAGCATGGTATAGTTCAAATCTGTGAAGTTTTATTCAAATCACATAACCCCTTGTGGGTGTAAATATCGTTTAAAAAAAAATTAACGCAGCAAGAACCTATACCTGGATATATAACTGGCATACAAATCAGCCTCAAAATCATCAAAGTTCAAACGGTGAAAAAATATGGAAAAATTTTGAAAACCAATTTACTTTTTATGTGGACAAGTCCTAAGCATCTCTGTGAAGTTTTCTTCAAATCGCATAACCCCTTGTGGGTGTAAATGTAGTTTTAAAACACTTAACGCAGCAGAAACCTATACCTGGCTATAAAACCTGCATACAAATCAGCCTTAAAATAATCAGAGTTCAAACGGTAAAAAAATCTGGAAGAAATGTCAAAGTCGATTTGCTTTTGATGTGGACAAGACCTAAGCATCGTATAGAACAAATCTGTGAAGTTTTATTCAAATCGCCCAACCTCTTGTGGGCGTAAATGTCATTTAAAAAAACCGTAACACAGCCAAGAATCATAACCAGGATATATGCATGCAAATCAGCACTAAAATAGTCAGAGTTCAAACGCCGAAAAAATCTGGAAAACATTTGAAAATCGATTTCTCTTGGACGTGGATTGGTCCTAAGCATCGCATAAAACAAATGTGTGACTTTTTAAAAAAATCGGATATCCCCTTGTGTGTGTAAATTTTGTTTTAAAAAACCTTAACACAGCCAAGAAAGATAACTCTTGACACATAAAATATTCTATGTTCAAACATGATAAAAGTATGGAAAAAACTATAAAATCAATATAATTTTGATGCAGACTAGTCCTAAGCATCCCATAGAGCACATCTGTGTAATTGTTTTTCAAATCGGATAACCACAAATGCCATTTTAAAAAGATTAACCTGTCCGGACGCCAATGCCGACGCCAACATTTTTTCCCCCTCTCCCAAAATCTCTTTTCTCAACTTCGTGAAAATGCGAGATAAAAAAACTTACCGTGGCAAAAAACTATACCTGGATATATATAGCCTGCATACAAATCAGCCTTAAAATCATCAAAGTTCAAACGGTGAAAAAATATGGAAAAATTTAGAAACTAAATTTGCTTTTTATGTGGACAAGTCATATGCATCGTATTGACCTTCTCTGTGAAGTTTTATTCAAATCGCATAACCCATTTTTGGTGTAAATGTTGTTTTAAAAAAAAACCTGTACCTGGCTACATAACAGGCATACAAATCAGGCAATAAAATAACCAGTGTTCAAACGTTGAAAAAATCTGGGGAAAATGTCAAAGGCGATTTCCTTTTGATGTGGACTAGTCCTAAGCATCGCATAGATCACATCTGTGAAGTTTTATTCAAACCTCCCAACCCCTTGTGGGTGTAAATGTCATTTGAAAAAGGTTTAACACCGCCAAGAACCATAATCAGAATATAACCTGCATGCAAATTCACACTAAAATAGTCAAAGTTCAAACGCCCAAAACAATCTGGAGTCGATTTCATTTTTACATGGACTGATCCTAAGCATCATTTAGAACAAATCTGTGATGTTTTAAAAAAAATCTGATATCCCCTTGTGGGTGCAAATGTTGTTTTAAAAAAGCTTAACGCAGCCAAGAAAGATAACTCTTGACACATAAAATATTCTTATGTTCAAACATGATAAAAGTATGGAAAAAATTATAAAATAAATATAATTTTCATGCGTTCTAGTCCTAAGCATCCCATAGAACACATCTGTGTAATTTCTTTTCAAATCGGATAACCACAAATGTCATTTTAATAAGTTGATTGAAAAACCTTAAGCAAAAGCATTGACAAAATACATCACAAAAGAACAAGTCCAAAACCGTGAAAAAAATAGGTAAAATGTCGCAGAATGAAATCTATTGTTGTGCAGATCACATCCCTGTATAGTATAGATCATTTCTATAAAGTTTCATAAAAAAATATGTTTTTTTTAAAATTTAAAACCCCTAACCAAAACTGCACAAATGACGGACTAACGCCGCCGCCGGAATTAGTGATCCCTATGTCTCGCTTTCTGCTTCGCAGGCGAGACAAAAATGATATTAATTTATATCATGAATGAAAACATCACATATTAACATTTATTTCGTTGCTTTACTTTTGGGTACACAAATTAATCTTCTAAAAGTATACAATTTTAACAATTTTATATTCAAGTATTTTAGTGTGAATATGTATCTTTAATTTCCTGGACTCCGAAATAAAAGGGGGAGTCCCGTGCACTGTGGAAGACCTTCCTGGATCCACCTATAGCTATGTATATAGCTTTTATTGCTTCTGTTTGCCACATATTATCATACTTAAAACAGTTTCTGCCAGAATTTACCACTTAAACAAATTCTTTATGATGCAAGAGAAATAATATGCCGACTATTTCAAAATTCAGGCAGCAACAGCTTATTAGCTTTGAAATAGTCAGCATAATATTTCTCAAATTTTAAGTAATTTACTGCATTGGGTCAGTAGCGCTGAGAGTGTCAATACGCCTCTTAGTTACTGGCATTACCTTGCTGTGTCAGTATTGTAGTGTCTACATCAGGTGTCTTCTTTGGTTTATTCATTGCTATCCTAATAGTAATATGTCTCTCTTTACCAGCCGCTAGCAGACCATCAAATAACTTCTGCCCCTGAAATCAATAAAGGCACTAAATTAACAGCAAAATGAATATCATTACAGCATCAGCAAAATTCACAATTTAATGGATAGGTTTTGTCAATAAAAAAAAAAAATGTGCTTATTGAATGTCCATTTGAAGACCAAGAAGACTATTTTTGAAATTTTCCACTGAAATGACGGGCTCAGATATCAACCCACCCATTCCAGTGCTAAAATTGGCCTTCAAATCTTAACTAGTCACAATTTTAACAACCATATTTTTGTCTCTAGCTATGTATATACGTGTACTTTATTGCTTTTTTAGGCAATCATGGCTAATCAGCGCAGTACAGTTATGAAAAGAACATATAAACAAGAGGCCCAAGGGCTTGTGGCGCTCACCTGGACCATTGGCATATAAACCATTTAAATAGAATGATTTCCGGAAAATCCAAGATGGCCACCAAAAGATTGACCAATCAGGACTCTCGTTTATTATGTTTAGGGTTGCACGATTTTTTGATTATTCGATTAATTGCGATTATATAATTCAAAATGATCGTGGACGATTATAAAATGAAATAATCGTATAATCGCCATGTTGAGATTTTTGTCAAGACACTCTTACGCATGTGAAACTCTGCTCGCGTTACCAATCATGGAAACAAACATCCGGCGATCAGCGGACTGTGTGAATGATTAAATAAACTAATAAATAACTGATTTGTTTGTATTGACCAATGATTAATTTTAAATGAATAAAGATTCTTCAACTGGTCGCTATTTGTCATTGTTGTTGTAATAACACACCCTTACAGTGTGTGTATCCCGCGTTCCCCATTCTCTGTGTAGTTATGCGCTAATGTTCAGAGCTTTGGCAGTTATAGTCAGTTTCAAAATGTACGGTTGGCTACCGTATTTGAACTAGGCATAATTCTTAACTAAACATAAGCCTATCCAAGAGAGTTTGGGCGTGGTTTGGGTGTTGCAAATATTTTTGATTGGTTCAATAATATATATTAAAATTTATTGAAAGTAGATTATATGTATATATAACAGCAAACCTTGATTTTCCCCAAAATTGTATCAGTTACTTTATTAACATAGATCTACAAAAAATTTACATAGGCCTACTATAATTAAACACATACTTGGTAAGTTGTGATAATGTCATGTGAGGTGGTCTTAGTACCTAAACCTAACTGTATATTGCCCGTGTGGTCACATTTGGGTTTCCACCCGGATGAAACTGGGACTGTTCCAAAGGATGATAGCAAGGCAGTATGCCGATCTTGTTCAATGGTAGTGCGTGTGCCAAGTGGAAACACAAACAACTTGATGAATCATTTGAAGACTCATATCACATTTCAGTATTTACTACGCTAAAGGATCGTGTTCAAAAACGAAAACGTGATGATGACGATTGTGACGAGACGCCTAGCAAACAGCCAACAATAACTTGTGCAATTTAAATGTCACAGTCATATGACCAGTCCTCTGCCAGATGGAAGGAGATAACAAAATCTGTGACAAAATTTATACATGTAGCTGGCGAGTCAATGCCCATTTATACAGTTCAAAAAGAGCATTTCAAACAAATGTTGAAAACAATTGATTGCCGGTACGAGCTTCCGAGTAGAAATCACTTTCCGAAGATCCCTATCCTGAAACTGTATAATGAAGTACGTGAGAAAGTTGCTAAAAAAATCCAAGAGGCAGAATTTTTCACGCTCACTACAGACATGTGGTCGAGTACAGGCATGCTCCCCTACTTGGGTGTTAGAATGCACTTTGTGAATAAGAAGTGAGAGTTGACCAGTCGGAGTTTAGAAACCCTTTTCTTTCCGCGTGATCACACAGGTGACAACTTAGCTGATGGTCTATCAGAAACACTAGAAGGTTGGCATTTGAAAACAGACAAACTGTCATGTGTAATGACAGACAAGCTCTAGTGGATGTTCTAGAGTGGCCACAAATCTCCTGTTTCGGACGCGACCTTAATTTGGCAGTGACTAACTCTTACAAGAATGATACTTGTGTGACCCGTGCTCTATCCATCTGCAGAACTATTGTTTCGGCGCTTAGCTACAGCTGAAAGAGGAAGCGTGAACTGTCTCGGATACAAGGCGAACTCACGCTGCCCAGTCATCAATTGATAGCGGTATGCATACAATTAATATGTATTTACTTCTACGCAATATTTATTTAACCAAATTTGTTTGATAGAAAACGCCAAGTTGCAGACCAAATAGACACTTTTAAATTGACCACTGGAAAAATAGATAATATACAGCAACTCATTCCAGTGATGAATAATTTTAAAAATCATCTCGATCTGCAATCAGATTTTATTTACAGTAGATGACTGCGTAGGTACTTTTGTCCAACCTGAGTGTTCAATGTAAAATTGAAATAAAATTTTAGATATGCCTAATACATTACTCTTGGTTAAAGCTATTTTCATTTTTGAAATTTCACCGCTGCTTAACCCTTTAACACTTTCATCAGCAAAAAACGGCTTCTACAGTGGTGTTGAGAAAATTAGAAATGTCAATTTGCAGATCAAGAGACCATTTTTGAAAATTTACCACTGGAATGACTGGCTCGATAACAGAGCCAGTCATTCCAGTGCTAATCTTTCAAGAATAGTCTTATCTTGGTTTACAAATTGACATTTTCTTTCAGAATTTTAAATCTTCTTAAAGAAATTCAAGGCTTAAAGGGTTAATCTACTCCGAGGCCTTTGTCACTCCCATAATACCCACTACCGCCACCAACACAGTCCCACCCCACCCATCAAACCGCGAACACACATACATGTACATACGTGTACATACTACAGGGGTAAGTGATTAATCTGCTGCGCTGTTGATTGTCACTATTGTTTATTTATTTATTTATTTATTTATTTTTATTTTTATTTTTATTTTTATTATTATTATTATTATTATTATCATTTCCATAGGACTGTTGCACTAAATGGGGTTCTGCCCATAGCACGACCAACCGATTTCTTGAACAGGAGAAGGCTATCCGAAAGGTTCTTGGGGATTACCGGAAATGCTCGCATCTGATTCCCCGTTACAATGATCTGCAGGTTCTGGAGGCGTTGAATGAAGCATTCGACCCAGTAGCTGAGCTTACAGACATTCTTTCAGCCGAAAAATATGTAACCATATCATCGGTCAAACTGTTGATTCATCTACTAGATACTCAGATTCTCGTCGGCAAGGACATCCACGCACTAGCGACCACGTTAAAAACCAAAATACGGGAATACATGTATATGTCGAACAAATATTCATGTGACAAAATACAGATGTTGTGTTTTGCCACATACATGTACATTGATCCGCGATTCAAGAAGGGAAGCAGACACCTCAAAGTTCGAGTAATGTCCAAACGTGCAATATAACGCCTAAGAGTAAATCACTCGCTTCTTTGTTCGCCCGGTCCAAACAGACTGCGGGTAACATGTGCGAGACGAACGGGGGTGTATGAGATAACTGAAATTTGAGTTTGTTTTTTGTTTTGTATTTTCCTGCTTATAAGCCTTGTCATATTGCGTACGGTATTGTGTAAATGGAACTTGTCTGAAGGTGTGATGTAAATAAAAATAAAGTGATCAAGACTGTTATTTCACACCGAGTTCTGTTGATTTTTGTCTGAAAGCAACTATAGACCGTGCATGCTCCTTCACTATACCTACCTTCCATTTTCTGACTAGAAAAATCTTGGTACACTCCTTTGTTGGCAATCAACAAACAACTGGCGTATTCTATTTTTTGTCCATGTATGCATACCCAAGCCCATAATCTTACAATCTGCGGGAACATAATACCGTCCTCTACCTATAAGGCATTATTTGGATCTGTATATGGAACTGCAGCCTCGGTGGGTCCCATTGATGCGCTCGCACCTATCGCAGTATTGACTTAGTTAATATAGTTCATGATTAATCGTATAATCATGATTATTTGTATTAAATGATCACGATTATGAAAATTGAATAATCGTGCAACCCTAATTATGTTGAAGCTTACCGTCATAGGATCGTTACCACCCAAGTTTTGTTGAAATCGGGCTATTGATTGAAGGAGTACCGTTTTTAAATGTTTCCCGGAAAACTTTCAGAAAATCAGAGATTGCTGCAAAACATTGAGCTATCAAAATTCTGAATAGAAATTCTAGACACTACGACAATAGGATCCTTCCCACCAAATGTGGGAGAAATTGCCGAAGCGATTAATGAGGAGTAGCATTTCACATGAATTCCCATGTTTCGGAAAATCCAAGATGGTCATCATCAAAATCAAGCCGTCAAAATTCTGTATACAAGTTCTCAAGCGTACCGGCCTAGGGTTCTTCCACCTGAGTTTGGTTTAAATTGGCCAAACGGTTAATGAGGAGTAGCCTTTTAACTGATTTCCCACAATATTTAGAAAATCCAAAAAGGCCGCAGGAAAAATTGAAAGTTCTAAAGCCTACCGCCCTTAAGCTCATTCAAGCCAGTCTGGTTGAAATCGCCCAAGTAGTTAATGAGGAATAGACAATTTTCAGCCATTTTTCAGAAAATTCAAGATAGCCACCAAACAAATTGACCAATCAAAATACTGTATACAAGATCTGTAGCATACGACTTTAGGGTCCTTCCAGCCTAGTTTGCTCTGGTTAATGAGGAGTACACATGTAGCCGTAGCTTAACCGATTTCCCAAAATTTTCAGAAAATCCAAGATGGCTGCAGGAAAAATGGACCAATCAAAATTCTGTATACAAGATCTGAAATCTACCAGCCTAATATCCTTCCAGCCAAGTCTGGTTGAATTTGCTCAAGCATATAATGAGTAGCGTTTTAAACAATTTCCCGCCATTTTTTTTGGAAAATTCAAGATGGCCACCGGAAAAATAGACCAATCAAAATTCTGTATTCGTGTTCTGAAGCATACATCACTCAGGTTCTTTCATCCAAGTTTGATTGAAATCGGCCCAGTCCTTCCCAAGGAGTATAGGCTTTTAAGTGATTTCAATAAATTTTCCAAAAATCTAAAAAAATTGACCAATCCAAATTCTGTATACAAGTTCTGAAAGATACCAGCATACTATCCTCCCAGCTAAGTCTGGTTGAAATTTCCCAAGCAATTAATGAGGAGCAGTGTTTTAAACGATTTCCCACAATTTTTCGGAAAATTCAAGATGTCCACCGAAAAAATTGACCAATCAAAACAGCCTACCCCGATAGGGTCCTTCCAGCCAAATTAGGTTGAAATCGCCAAGCGGTTAATATTAGCGCTTATAAGCAAAAGCTGACGGACGCACGGACAGACAGCGGACGGTCGCCATGGCCAGGTGAGCTAAAGCTAAAAGCAAACAATACAGCAACAATGTTACATTGTATCATGTCTTAATGCTGTGAAAATAACCACCTAAACATTTTTAACCAACCAACCTGGAAGGCGTAGCTGCAAAGCAGCAACAAGCCCCAATTAAACCACAGGGACTTCTATCTACATGATCTAGGCCAACAACCCAGATCCAACCACATATACATATACACATGCACCATACAATAATAACTGTATATGCCATGGATGTGCACTTATGATTTGATGTGAATTACCGGACCAGACAGGAGCCTCTGTGAATCAAACCACATGTACTATATTTCCGAAAAAGTTGGTCCCGATCCCAGGATGAGTCATAATAAAGACATATTCGTTACCTCTCCACCAGAACTGACCAGTGACGTTGCCAGCGACCGTCAGTTAGTGCTGAAGAAGTGACCGAGATGGTCACGAAAGCTACACTCAAACAATTTCTACATCCCGGAGAAGTAACTAATATTTCTTTATTACACATGTACTATGTTTTGGGACTCAGTTTAAAATTTCATATTTTTCTATATGTACCTCATCCGCTGACTGATCATTAGGATGGATATCATCTTTACGTAAGGTCCAATATAGAGCAGAAATCTCGATTTTACTCTCCGCGAGACTCAGAAGACGCATTAAGCCACTGTAAGTGGACAGGTGAGACGGTGATCCGGCCGGGTACGTCAAGTTCTCGGGAATACTCTCAACCAATATTAACCTGAGAACAATGAGGACAATATATTTTATAACCAATGTGAAACTATTTAACATTTAACACTCATATCAGCAAAGAAAATGCTTCAGCTGTGGTCTTGAGAAATGTCCATTTGAAGATCAAGAAGAATATATTTGAAAATTTACCACTGGAATGACTGGCTCAGTTATACCGAGCCAGTCATTCCAGTGGAAAATTTTCAAAAATAGTCTTCTCTTGATCTGCAAATGGACATTTTCGATAAGAAAATTTTACAAATCTGAGGAAAGGGTACGTGTACACGTTTGTATGTACACATTCGAATACAGTGCCGATACATGTATGCCAGGGGTGGATGGGTATGATTACGTATCACATGAGAATTAGATTTCTTCATGACAATGTGATGAAAATCCACCGGTTTAACCATTTAATGGTCAAAACAGCCAAAACTAGCCTCTACAGCAGCCTTGAGAAATGTCTATTTGCGTGCCAAGACATTTTTTTTTTTAAATGCAGCACTTTCTCAGAATGACTTTCTCGATGACCGAGCCCATAATTCCAGCTGTACATTTTCAAAAGTACTCTCTGTTGGACTGCAAATAGACATCCAATGGGAAAAAATCTACATTTTCTTGACAAATCTTAGTCATTAAAGGGTTAAAGCAGGTTCTGTCCCTTTCACCCCACCCCACCCCCTCCCCATGGTAACACAACAATATCTTAAATGAAAGGCTTACAGTAGAGCTTGGAAATAACTTAACATGTTTCCAAAGCAAAATAAACGAAATCACAGACTTCTTTTATCATGAGAGAGTAGTTATACTTAACGCCTTAACACTATGATATTTCCCAAATATCGACCTAGACTCAATAGCCCCAGATTTAAAAAGGGTGCCCCTACTGGGCAGGTAGACAGGTGACAGTCTGATGGATACCAGCCCCAACCTCGCGCATGCGCAGATTGACTGCCTCAGCTTGTACTATTGGCCGACACATGCAACTAACAAGCCTGAAGACAGAGACCCTGTGGGGCGGAGGCCGGGTCCGTGCTAGGGAGGTAAGTATAACTACTCTCTCATGAAAAAAGAAATCTGTAATTTCGTTTATTTCACTTTAAGAGATATACTTACCTCCCTAACACTCTATGATATTGCCAGAATTCGTCAGTGAAGGAGGGAGGCGAGGTCAGAAGACCAGCTCATCCCTTGCTCGTTTTTGCACATAAAGCACTAACATCTGAAATTGTGTGACACACACAATCAGGCAATGCTTTGAACATCGGATAACACAACTGATGGTGAGAGTAATGACTGTATGTCAAATGCGCTCCCTCCACCCACCTCCTTTCTGGAGAGGAGAGACTATGACCTCAATGTTCCATATGCTCTCTAAGTACATGTACTGGTGCTAAGTACTACAGGACACGAGACAAAAAGGTTTCATTTTTGTACTCTCAGTAAATAAACCACATAATACACAGGTACCATCATCATTTTTAGTAAAAGGGTAACAAATCATGACAATAAATTATGTAACAACAAAAAGGCAATACAGACCTTATGCATATAAGCTGTATCCATTCAGATCACCTCAGTGAAGAACAAATGATACACGTTTATGCGCTAGTTTCCATAATTAAAATATGCTTTCTGAAGACAGTGAGCTCAACCTATCTACAATCTATACACCTGATCATCTTTTGTAAATCGATAAGGCAAGATGATTAGTGGTGTCACAGAGGTAATGGTCGGTAAAACTTGACTCACAGTGCCACTGAGTTACCGACATACATGTCATCCACCGGCACCCCATTAAACAGCGCGGTGGACGCCACTTTGCCATGGACACTGTGAGCCTTGGCTAAGTCAACTTGTTAACCAGTGGCGGATTTGTGGCAAAACTGAATACATTCCACAATCCACCTCGATATAGTGTCTTTTGAAGCCCTGTAATGGGGTTCAATATATGACAACCATAACGAGGATGGGTCTGTCCGCCATTCCTGTGCGCATTGTTTGTACCTGTTTAATGCGCGGACTGGACACCAAGCTTTTGAATTAGGATCAAACCTAGTCAAAGATGGTAAAATAATAGGTTGACCTGGATATTTCAAAAACTGGTGCTTAGACATGAAATTAACCCCAGGTAGAAACCTTAAGGTCTTCCCCTGTAACCACATAACGGTCTGCCTCAGCGGATAAAGCATGAATTTCACTTCTCCATCTTGCAGAGGCCGCAGCAATTAAAAATACAGTTTTAAGTGTCAACATTTTCATACATGTAGAAATGGAACTTAGTGGTTCACAGGGTTTATCAGCTAGAACTTGAAGCACTAGAGATAAACTCCAAGACGGAATCACTTAAAGATTTCTCGGTCTTAGATTAACCAGGCCTTTTAGTAAAGACGTCGTCACTTGCCCTATCAGCCAAGCAAGGGATAACTGACATTAAAGCTGACTTGTATCCAGCAATAGAGTTAGGCTTGAGGCTATAGGTATCATACAGGTGAGAGGAAATCAGCTACTACCCGAATAGATGCTTCCTTAGATTAACATCTCTGTTTGAGCACCATTCTGCAAATCCATTGATTTTATAGTTATATGCTCTGGAGGTTGACACCCTTCTGGCTTTCACCATAAACATGGCTGCTTGCTTAGAAAAGCCCTCCTTAATTCTAGGTTCCTTGACAACATCCACGCAGTCAACTGGAACATTGATGGGCTGTTGTGAAGGGACTTGGCCTGGAAAATAATATTGTCCATCAGAGGCAGAAGAAACGGATTGCAGACCAGAAGGTCCAGCAGATCCGTATACAATGATTGGCGTGGCCAATTTGGGTCGATCAGAAGCAATTGGCACACCTCCTGCCTGATTTTCTGAAGAATCTTTGGAATCAGGATTGCTGGTGGGAATGCGTATGCATACATTCCCACCCAGCTGATAGCTAGCGCATCTGTTGCGATAGCGCTCGGATCTGGAATCGGAGCGACGTAATGTCATCTTCGCATTCTTTTTCATTGTGAACAAATCTATGTTGGGTTTCCCCCAGTGATCGAACAGACGATCCGACACACATTGACTTAGTCGCCATTCCGTTGGCAAAACATTCATCCGTCGGCTCAGTGAGTCTGCTAACACATTTAGCCTTTACGGAATGTGAACTACCTTCAAGGTGATCATATGATCTAGGCACCAGCAAAGCAGTTTCCAAGTCATCATACAGAGACTGGGCGACTTCGTTCCGCCCTGGCAGTTTATGTAAGTCACTACTGTTGAGTTGTCTGATCAACCTAGAAGTATCTTGACCTGAACTTTCTCTATGAAATGGTCCAGGCCCAGTACTACTGCTCGTAATTCCAGTAGATTGATATGTTCTTGGGACTTATCCAGATTTCAAAGCCCTGATATTGTGGCTTTTTCCAGGCAAATTCCCCATCCCTCTATTGATGCATCCATGCACATCGTTATTTTAGGGTGGGGAGGGGTGAGCATCAACCCCGCCAGGAGATTTTCTCTTTTCATCCACCATTGAAGGTGGTGAATAAGAGGTTCCAACACTGACACCTCTGAGTCCAGGGAACCTATCCTCTGGGTCCACTGTGTCATGAGAGAAATAACTGGTCTGCATGCACAAGGCTGTCTGTGGAATGACTGGTTCCAGAGAAACTATCAAACCCAGCATTCTCAAGTAAACCTGTGCCAGTACATGACGACTGTTGCACACTGACTGTATTACTAAGATGAGTATTTCTACTCTCTCCTGAGTAGTATAAACATATTCTATATCTAGATCGAAGAACATTCCCATGTAAATAAACTTCTGGGATGGAGTCAGCTCTGATTTAAGTTGATCATTCAACCTAAGTCTGTTATACTTCTCCTGTGGAGGTATGCTGCTATTGCAAGAACCACCCAGGTGAAGATCTGAGGAGCCGTTGAAATTCCAAAGGGTAAAACCTTGAATTCCCACTGTCAGCCCTGGAATGCGAATCTCAGGTACCGATGAAAACTCTTGAATGGAATGTGGAAATAAGCATCCTTCAGATCTATTGATGCTGTCCACATCTCTCTCCAACCCTGCCAACACCGTCTTGATCGTTTCCATCTTGAAACTCGGTGTGTTCTACGTGTTCAATGGCTTGAGATTGAGAATTCAGGTCTCCACCCTCCAGTGCTCTCTGTCACCAGAAACACGGCTGAATAGAAGCCCGGGCAATTTTGTGCTGGTTGAATTTTTCCTTTTTGTATGGGGGAATTTATCTATTCCTCTATACACAACCGTTGATCTGGATCTCTTGGAATTTGAGTCCAGATCGGAACCTGAGACAGGTATGATGGTGGGCCAATTGCCCAGTCGGGCTGGTACCCAGCTGAAAGACATTGCAAGACTCAGCGGTCCTGGGTTAACCGCTCCCACTCCTGCTCGTGGAGGGCCAATCGACCTCCCATTGGCCCACCTAGGGAGAGAGTGCAAGAGTGGGGCTGTCTCTGGTTCTAGCATTAGTGTGGTTCCTGTGGAAATTGGCTCATCAGGCATGATTACCACGACCAGATCCTCGCGTGCACGGGCAGCTGCCTGGCTGGCTGCGCCTGATGAGCCTGCGCCCCACACTGCAGGCATGGCTGTGGCCTACATTGCACCGGTGGCTGGCCTCTGACTTGACCAGTGCCACTGCAGGCCTGCTGTGGACGGTACGCAGGGGATGCTGTGCGAACGCGCTCCCTATGGAGCACCTCAAATTGCTCGCATAGTGCCCTCTGATTGTTGACTAGAGGGACTGTCTCCTGGAGGTGTCCACATCCCTCACCCCAAAGGGACCAGGACTTGACATATATGTAGGCCTCCGCAGCAGCCTATTGAACAAATCCTGTGATGGGCACAAATTTTCTAAGGCAAATGTGCACCTCACCCTGACTCTTCTAGTCACCGCCCACGCCATGCAGTCCAGAGCCAGGTTAATACCATCATGGATGGTTCTCTGAACTGAGATGCGGCTACATGTAGCTTGGCATGATGCAGACGCAGTTACTACACCCCGTAACGTCTGTGAGACATGCGAGAGCACCGCTATAGTCGCTCTAGAGCTCTCCTCTGCATCGTGCAATGCGGTATTTGCTGAACGTGGCATGTTCGAGCACAGCGCTCCAGTGTCAGAATGTGAGCCTGACAGTGTGTCTTTGACAAGCGCTGCGCGATCATTAGCGCTCGGCTTTGGCACTGTACCTTACTTCTGCTATTGACCAGCAATGATACGAAACCACATGGTCATCTCGTGGAGGGGGGCATTCGCAAGCCGTCCATTAGGTCTAATAGACATCTCTGCCACCGTGAACATATCTACTGTATTGTATGCTCTGCTAACGGCAGAAATGGCTTAGTGGTATTTGTCCAGCCAACCACGGAACCGATTATTCCACATTGAGTTCTGGCCTGACGCTTACCAGCCATTGGTACGCATCAGACCAGTCCTCCTCTGTGGCCACCTGTGAGTGCTCGACAAGGGGCAGGCCTTCGTCATCCTCTACAGCACGTGCAGGTGTAAACATGGCTGGAGCCGTGGATAAACCTGGCAAACCAAAGAAAGCATGCAGGCCCGCGAGAGCAGGCATGTTTTGCACCGTGGCCAAGCCAGTAGCCGGCGCCATGGAAGCATGTGGGCTGAGGTATGCGGTACCGGCGGTCATCCGTTCCAACCCGGGCCACCCCTTGAACAATGAAGCCTACCCCTGCGGGAGTAGACCCATGGAAAAGTTTGCCCGTGCTCCCCACGTTCGTCCATTTCCATGTCCACGGCTTCAACAGGTGAACCCAGCAGAAAATCCTCTTCCTCCTGGACATGATAGATTGCCTCTGGGTTAGCAAAGAGCGATAAACCGGGAAGACCAGGGAAAGTACCGTAAGAGGAAGTGGTACAAAAAGTACCTTTGGGGCATGGATACTGCAGGCGCGAACCTGAGTCCAGCGGCCCTGGCCCAAGATCCACCGACGAGGCAAGCCTCCAAGAGCCGGGATCATTTAAGCCCACTCCAGGATCCATTGGCAAGGCGGCGGACCTTCCAAGACCTACTGAAGCCACCGCTGATTCTTGAATATTTTTGGACCACGAACGACGACGGACACCAGAATCAGTGGTGGGGATTTTCTGCTTTGGGGCAGATGAAGAAGACAATAAAGCACCCGGCCCAGGGAGCATGCTGCGGAGCAGCTCTGGAACCAGATCTTTTATGGTTTTTTCATCTCCCCCACCATCTCTAACCTGAAAGTCTCCATTTCCGAAGAAACAGAGGCCTTTCTCTTACCCTTGCCACTTACACACTTTATTACACACTTATCTTCCGACGCCTTATCCTTCGCCTGTAACAACAAGAATTCATAATATACATGTAACTCCCCCACCCCTTGTTTACAGACATCACATTTTAACAATGGACCGCAAGGTGAACACTTCACACACAGATGAGGAGCAAACGCAGGCTTAATGGAGCAGTTACAACCAACACAAGAAGGCTTCTGAAAGAACACATAAGACGAAGACAATGAGTTTATAGTAATTAACTAAATAAAACCAAACCATTAACAAGAGCTCCGCAAACGGCGCATAATACCCCGCCATGATGACAAACCAATGAATGAGAGCTATCAGAAAATATTTATTTCTTCCTCAGCCCTATCAGACCAGTCACCCTTATGAAGTGTCAAAGCGATCCGTTAAATGGTCAATGAGGTATCATCCAGAAACCAATTTTCAGGATGCCTGCCACTGACTGGCGGCCATATTAGATTTCGGATTATCGCAAATTTTGATAAGTTTCTTCACCAGCCATATTCCAACGACCGTAGGAAGTGATCCAATAAATAAAATCCAGAAACTAACTTTCAAGATGGCAGCCCATGGATGGCGGCCATCTTGGAGTTTGGACCATCATCAATTTCGATAGGTTTCTTCTCCACACCTAGCCCAACCACCTTATGAAGTTTCAAAGGGATCCGATAAACGGTTATCATTTGGAAACCAATTTTCAAGCTGGCCATCGGTGGCTGGCAGCCATCGGTGGCTGGCAGCCATCATGGAGTTCGTATTATTGTCAATCTCGATAGGTTTCTTACCAAGAGGTAGTCGAACCACCCTATGAAATTTCATAGCGATCTGATAAACGGTAATGGAGTTATCATCCGGAAACCAATTTTCAAGATGGCAGCCTGTGGTTGGCGGCCATCTTGGATTTCGGATCAGCATCGATTTCGATAGGTTTTTTCCTTCCGCAGACGTAGTCCAACCATTCTCTGAAGTTTCAAAGCGATCCGATAAACGGTAACGGAGTTATAATCCAGAAACCAATTTTCAAGATGGCTACTGGTGGCCATCTTGGATTTCGGATCATCGTCCATTTCGATAGGTTTCTTCCCCAGGCCTAGTTCCACCACCCTATGAAGTTTCAATGCGATCCGACAAACGGTAACAGAGTTATCATTCGGAAACCACTCTGCCGCCTGCCCGCCCGGACAGACGGCGCCATTACATAATACCCCGCCAAATTTTTTGGCGGGGTATAAAAAGGAGAAAAAAACAACAGGCCTATTAAAGGGATGGTTGTAAGGAAGATGAACAGCCTACACTCAAGGTGGTTATTAATAATAACATGGCTGATTATGACGTCAAGAAATGTCCATAAAGAAAAACTGACAGAAGAAACATCATCCAGAGCATAAATAACCGTACATGAACATGGCAATAGCCTATGATACAGATAAACAGCATGACAACATTGGCAGCAAATAATGACAAATATTTCAAATATTTTAAAGTGCCATAAAGCATAACTAGAGAACCTGTGTCTTTAGCAAAGGCATACTACCATGTTCTGCTCTTGAAAACTCCACCAGACGAGCCACACCTCTGTACCACTCACTTACTTATATGGGGAGGGGTGGGACCAGAGGGCAGAATGACAAACTCGCTCTTATGGGAGCTTATATCACCCTGGCCAGTCCTTTTCCTAACATTTTACAGGGAAAAGGTGGAGACAAACCCTCTTAGACGTGTACATGTACATGTACACACCTCCTGACAGGAACCTGTGGACACAAACATAGAGAGATTAGTATTTCATGGCGCCAGATAACGATATACCCGTTTTCTGGGCACCTATCATGTCTATAACGCACCACGGAAATAAGTACATATAACACCCCGTAATTAAGACGTAATTAAGACGCACTTGTAATAGAATTGACATGATAACTCGGTCCTGCAGAAGCATCAGATGAATTATGATGGTCAGACATGTCTAACAACACTCTAAAACAACTTCACAAAGATAATTGAGCAAAAACTAAGCAAGCACAAAAAGTAAGCAAGCATGTGGTTTAGGCCAATAGTCAAGAATGAGGCAGTGTCAGTCTGCGCATGCGCGAGGTTGGGGCTGGCATCCGGCAGACTGTCACCAGTCTACCTGCCCTGGTAGGGGCACCTTTCTTTTTAAATCTGGGGTTATTGAGTCAAGGTCGATATTTGGGAAATATCATAGTGTTAGAGAGGTAAGTATATCTCTTGAAGTGAAAAAAGAGTCATGTTAGTTATTACAATTTTAAACACAATGTAAGAAATGTTCTGTTGAATATTTTCAAATTGCACTGCCAATACATTGTATATAGACAGCAATGTCTTCCAATCCAATTATCGTCAAAATATTCAACAGCACATTTTATTTGGTTTTGGAAACACAGTAAGTTATTTCTGAGCTGTACTGTAATCCCTATGGAACATTTGATACATGTCATGTAGAGAGACATAGTTTTTGCAAACAATTAAACAAAAGTAAAGCAAACTAAATTTTAGGCCATGGTACTTACCCGCGCATGCAGCATCAAAATTGAGGTTTCCAGTTTATCCACCGATATATGACATCATAATCAACTACATAACATCTAGGATGATGTCATAATCAATTACATCATGAATGATGTAGATAAGGTTGTCACAAAATGCTTAATCGATGACAAACTAAACGTTGTTATATGAATTGTATGCCCTTACTATCTATTAAACATGCTGTTGAATATTTTGAAACTAATTTGACTGGACATTGCATTATTAACAAGATCATGCCCCTCCAACATTTGTTACATTGTAAATTCTCTCGGATGCTCTGGTATGCTTGCACAATTAAGTGATTAAATCAGAAATTGCGATTATCTTTTAAATCGTGAATTTATATGATTAAAAATTAAATAATCGAATAATCATGAATAATTTCTACTGCGTTAATAATTTGCTTAAATCTAGGCTTTAATTACACAGTACTTTTTAACGCAATAGATCAAGAAAATTGAAATTTTCTACAGCGCATCTATATCCGTTGTCAGCTTAAGAGAGGAATACATGTAATTTTAAAAATATATCACTAGAGGCAATCCAGCGGTACCTTTTCTAAAATAGTTTTCTCTTGATCTTCAAATGGACATTTCTAAACACAACTGCACCTTTCAACATTTAAATACTGTATGCATTTGTTGTTATGTCTGGTTAATTTGTACTCAGGCTGATTAACTTCGCACAAGCCTATATTCTAGATCACAACTACAGTTATGGAATCTATGGAATCTTAGTGTACATGTATGACTACAGAATCCGGAATTGGATCAAATCTGGATTCAGTTTCTTAATTCAGATCCCTGCCAAAGTATAGTTCTAACACCTCTTTCCTGGTGCACGTAAGATGGTTTGTTGGTTTAAGATGGAGAAAAATCGGTTATAGATTTTAGACACATCTCCGGACACAGAGACCGACAAACAGACAGACACAGACAGGCCAAGAGAATACCATTTTTGAAAACTTACATTTGGAATGACTGTCATTCCAGTGGTAAATTTTCAAAAATAGTATACTTTTGGCCAGCAAATGAAGGAAATTTCAATTTCCTTTTCTCCGAGATCTAACAATACTCACCATTCTATTACTTCTGATACAAGCTATCCTGAATAGCTGACCCTAGGACTATTAGACTTAGTAAGCTTTACCGACTCCTGGAACGGGGTACTCGGCTCCCAACTGCCGAGTACCCATTTGCCATGAAGCTCATATTGTTTGCATAGCCACCAAACAAGAGATACCCATGGCTTGCCTCCGTGGGGCTGGGAGGCTGGGTCCATAATAGAATGGTGAGTATTGTTAGATCTCGGAGAAAGGGAAATTGAAATTTCCTTCATTCTCCTTCGATCTATACTCACCATTCTATTACTTCTGATATACACCAGATTTAGACAGTAACCTGGTGGGAAGGGGCAAGCCATCAGTTGCTACTTTTGCCCCTTGGAGAAAGAGCTTAGACTTAAACTTGACAAATGGAGACCTAAAAGGAGCATCAAGTTAAAGGGACCGAATCACATTCGCATCACTGGCCCCCCCTTTTTTTCTCCTAAGAAAAGGGACAGAACTCACGAACATACATCTCGCCTGAAACACAAATATGCCAAGAGGGTTAACTGCTCTTTGCATATATTAGCCTGGGAATGAGCATGAATATATAACATGAATGAACATGATATATAGACAAAATACAAAAAACTCTCAATCTTGAATTACCTCATGATATTTGGATTTCAGATGTGGAGCCTCCAACCATTCACTTGTCCGGCCATCAGTGACACAATCTGGTTGACATCCTCTCGCTCGACCATGTCTGCTTCTTAATTCTTTCTTACAAATGCCAAAGAAGGGAGAAGAGCAGTGTAGTTGTATAACTATCGTTTCAAAACAGCTAAAGCGGGTGGATTGGTGGAGTCTGACACATCCCTCATATAGTAATCCGTGAAAGAGGACTCACAGTGCCATTGTGCAACAGCCATGATGTCCTCTAACGGAACACCATTGTAAAGGGCGGTCGAGGTGGCTATTCCTCTAACATCGTGTGCCCTTGCGCATTGCACCTGGTGCCCAGTCGCAATCTCATGGGTAGTCTGAATGCATTCGACTACCCAACGAGAGATCGAATCCATGGATGCGGTGCCATATGGCTTCTTATGGCAGATCCACAGATGTCTATCATTCGACCGTAACGAGTCTGTCCGTCTTTTGTACTTAGTCAAAGCACGGACTGGGCACCAGACACTGGCATCACGATCAAACCTAGTTAGCTTCGGTATAATGATCGGTTTGTCGGGATATCTCAAAGATTGATTCTTTGACATAAACTTTGCTCTTGGCAGTAGACGCAGACCCTCTCTGGAGACAATAAATCGGTCGCTCTGCTGAAAGTGCATGGATCTCACTGCGCCTTCTAGCTGAGGAAGCTGCCAATAGAAAAACCACCTTTAGACTAGCCGAACGCAACGGTTCGAAAGGGTGCTTGGCCAGTACATTAAGCACTAAAGATAGACTCCAGGCTGGAATGACTACCGGTTGTCTCGGTCGGAGTAGGCTTGCGCGATTTTTCGATTTAATCGTGAAGTTCGATTTATTTTTAAAATCGCGATTTTTATGATGTAATTGAGGAAAAATCGGAAAATCGTCAAAAATTTCATGTTATTTTAAAATCTGAAGTGTGCACTTTTCCGTCGCATTTTATCAGTACACGAGTACAATTATAATCGATTCACGCCTGTGTTCCTTGTGTTTATATCCCGCCGTAGTAATCACAACACAAAGTGCTACAATAAACAAGCTAACAATAGTGAGGTAACACCTTTGTCATTGAGAAAACCAGCTAGTTACTCCGTCGAATCGCCATATAATTTTCTTTCCTTAGCTGCAGACCTTGAGTCTGTCGTGAAATGCCAAGTATATACTTAGTTGCAGTGTTAGACAATCAGTGAACATAATTCTTTTTAATTCTAGAGTTAGCAATTTCAGGCGGGGTAATAATTTTTCCTTTTTGATTCGGTTGTCATGTCAAATTAAAGATAATAAAGCAACAGCATTCCAGATTGTTTGATTTTGAACTGTGCGTTCTGTTGATTACGCTTAAATGTAAATCGTACATTCTGAAAGCAACTATAAACTGCACGAAAGGACGAGTTTACGCCGTTACACTCGTACCTACTCAAAGCTAAAGTCCTATGTATGTGGATTGCGCAGTATCTTCCCGGGTACTAATATTAGCGTCTTCCCGTTACTAAGGTAATGACCTAAACTCGTCCTACAAAGGGAGGCTATAAGCATGTAATTTTTATTTATTTTTCTCGGCGACATTTTATCTCAAATTTGGATGAAATAAATAATGTTTATTAAACTATACGCAATATTTAAGCGGTCCCAATTAATAATTTCACTCCCGCGATGATGGATATAATGTATACATTAAACATAGACGTAGGATGGTAAGAATTCGTCGCATGAAAATGTGTTCTAATTTCGTGATATTTTTGCATCATTAATTTCAACATTTTCTAGAAACAAGTCACGTTACCCCGGTTCATACTTTTGGGAATTTGGACCCATGATTTAATCGAAAATCAAGATTTTTTTTTATAAAATCGATCGCGATGTTTCAAAGCAAAAATCGCGCAAGCCTAGGTCGGAGATTGCTCATTCCCTTCACCATCACATTCAATTGGGCCACCTCTGGACTATCCCTGTTGGCTAGACAAGGGATACATGTGTAACTGATGCCAAAGCTGACTTGTATCCAGCAATTGTGACAGGAGCTAGTCCTGAAAAGAACAACTCACAGAGAAAGTCTGCTATTTGCTGAATAGTGGATTGAAAGGTATCAATACCCTTTCCTTCACACCAGTCTGCAAATCTGTTAACCTTGTTGTTATATGACTTGAAGGTTGACCTCCTTCTCGCAGCTGCGATGAAATTCGCAGCTTGTCGAAAAAAGCCTTCCGAAGTGGAACGTTGTTTGATAACATCCACGCAGTCAATTTCAACATTTCGGGACGCTCATGTAGGAAGCGTCCCTTGGCCTGGGAGATTATGTTCGGAATCTTGGGTAACTGCACTGGATTGTCCACCAACAGATCTATAAGATCCGTGAACCACGCCCTGCTGGGACAAAATGGCGCTATTAGCAGGACCAGGCACGGTTCCTCCCTGATCTTCACCAATATCTTCGGCAGAAGAATGGTGGGTGGGTACGCGTAAGCGTGCATCCCTCTCCAGCTTATCGCCAGAGCGTCTGTATCGACGGCATTTGGATCTGGAATCGGCGAGACATAAGTCATGATTTGAGCATTTTCCTTTGTAGCGAGTCCACGTTGGGTTCGCCCCAATGCTCGAAGATCCTGTGAAGAACTGGAGGGTTGAGAGACCATTCTGTTGGCAGAATTCTCTGTCTCCGAGACAAAGCATCTGCCAGAATGTTCAATCGCCCAGCAATGTGAGCTGCTTTCAAAACGGCCAAGTAATTCCTGCACCATTGAATCAAGTGGCACACTTTCATACATAGTGTGGGTGACTTGGTCCCGCCTTGGGGATTTATGTATGATACTACTGTCGAGTTGTCCGACCGTATCAATATCGCCTTGCCCCTGACTTTTTGAAGAAACTTTTCCAATGCCAGTTCCACTGCCATCATTTCCAACAGATTGATATGCAGTTGGCTCTCTTGGAGAGTGCATGTGCCCGAGAGCTGGTGTTCTCCCAGGCAGATTCCTCCCCCCCCCATCCCTCCAGCGATGCATCCGTGTACACGGACAGCTGGGGGTGGGGGTAGGTGCAGCGAAACCCCATCTAGGAGATTCTGATGCTTTTTCCACCATACAAGATGCGACATTATTGGCTCCAAAACTGGTACCAGCTTTGACAAGGGTTCTGTTCTCCATTTCCACAGAGACATCAGATATAACTGGATAGGTCTTTGCATCAGAGCAGCGTACGGGATTACCTGCTCCATGGAGACCATTATGCCCAGCATCTGAAGAAACCGCCTCGCCTGAATGTGGTTTTCAATTGAAAACTCTTGAGGATGGCTAATAGAGACACCACTCTGGGCTCTGACGGGTAAACCCTCCCCTCCTCGAGATCGAATCGCATCCCTAAATAAACGAACTGTTGAGTGGGTGTCAACTCGGACTTCCCCTTGTTGACTATCCAGCCTAGATCTGAAAGTAACTCGGAGTCAGTGCAGTATCCACCTCCAACCTGGCTGATGTGTCTGCTTTGATCAGCCAATCGTCTATGTAGTTGTGAAGCGGCACGTTCTCTTTTCTGAGAAACGCTGTCACCGCTAGGACCACTCTGGTGAAAACCTGTGGAGCTGTCGACAGGCCAAATGGGAGGACTACAAACACCCACACTTGATTCTGAAACGCAAATCTCAGAAACCTGTGACAACTCCTGTTCATTGGAATGTGGAAATATGCATCTTTCAGACCGATCGATACACACCACATTCCGTTCCTCAATCCTGCTTTTACCGACCTCGGAGTTTCCATCTGAAACCGAGGCGTATGGATAAACCAATTTAATGGCCTGAGATTGAGTATGGGTCTCCATTCCCCTGTGCTCTTGGGGACAAGGAACATGTTTGAATAGAAGCCTGGAGTGTTCCGGTTTGCTGGCTTTATTGCTCCCTTCAGAAACAAACATGACACTTTGTTTTGAATGGCTTCTAACTTGTCTGGTTCCCTTGGTATGGGTGTCCAGACAGGTGCCAAAGACAGATTCTGTGGTGGAAAATCCCACCACTCTGGCATGTACCCCTGGGATAACCATCCCAGGACCAGACTGTCTGACGTCACACCTCGCCAAGCCTCGACGAAACGCATGAACCTTCCACCCACTATAGACGCATCGACGCCTAATGTGGGTGTCTGGCTCGCGATCCACTCCCCCCCCCCACCCCCCTCTCTTGACGAGAGAGAGTGAGAACCATTTTGGTCTTGGCTTGGCCGGTCTAACTGGCACCGCTGTTCCTGTCACACAGGTGTGGTCCAGGCAGATACGAAGGGAGCCCTCGTACCCTCAGGTACGATCCACTCCCTTCTTTCCGCCCTTAGAGGACTTACCATTCCCCTTGCCCTTCCCGCCTCTCGGGCGATCAGGAGCAACATTGTGGAGGGTAGGGGCCTCCACAACCTTCTTGGCCTTCTTCGCCGGAGGAGGCTGAGAAGACCTAGTAGAAGCAGAAGCAGCAGTAGGCTTAGCTTTCGCCTTGCTTTTGTGCTTCTTCTGCTTCTTAGAAGGTTGCCCGGTTAGCGGCTTGGCTACAGCCTCTAGTGCATGCGCCTGATGCACTAGCTCCAGCTGTAGATTAACCGCCAACCGATTCTGCGCGATGTTGGCAGTGTCTTCTAAGATGGCCCACGCTTGGCCACCAAAGATGCTAGGGCCATTAAGGGGCGTCCCAAGAAGACGCTCCCTAACGGCAGTAGCTGGACGCATATGGTCAAGGACCATCTGCCTCCTAGACTTCGTCATTCGTGCTTGCAGCCTTGCCAATGCGTCCATAGACAGCACCAGGCCGTCATTGACACATGAAAGCGCCACAAGTGGCACAGGGTGGCCTGCCCCCGCTTCAGCCCACACCGACTGAAGAAGGCGATAAGAATGATTGACAGCACTCATTGCTGCCCTCACCACCTCATCGCATAGGGACAGGACTTCGTCATGGTGTACCTGAGACTTGTCCACCAGCGCCGGGGCGGGGCCACCCGCTCCAGCACTCTGGACACCCAGCAGTCATCCTCGGTGACCGTTGGGACAACACCATATCTGTAATATTCCCCCGTGGGATACGACACCTCGCCCACACCTTCCTGGAGGCCGCAGGAAGCTGGCCCTTGGTCAAGAGTTGTTTGCTATAAATAGCATCCAATAACTCCATAACCCAATAGACTGGATCCGGGCTGCGGGCAAGATCCCCATCCTAATCGATGCCACCGAAGATGGGGTGCATCCTCCTCGGCCGTGGTCGAAACCACAGATGGGTGTACCCTGGCTAGCCAAGCCAGAGTCTCTGACCAGTCTGTCTCCAAGGAGGATACCCCCGTGAACACATCGCCCGTTGACAAGTTCACGGCCCTACCAGCAACGACCTCCTGGCTAGGAGCCATTGCTGATATGCCAGGAACTCCGGTATCGTACGGTTCCGCCGCCACTCCATGAAAAACACCAGTCCATGGAGTAGGCCCGCACGGAAAACCGTACGGACCGATAACGGTTAAAGAACCGTGGCCAAACACGGGCGCCAACGGCACCCCATGCCTGACCGCTGGACCAGGCGAGATAGGTGAGTACCACACCTGGCCAGCCGCACCCGTCACCGTGTCGGTAAACCAACCATCACGGGACCGGTGCCCGGTACCGGAGTGGCCTCAACCACGGGCAGAACCGCTGCCCTAGCTTGCGCCAAGCCAGACAGATGGAGGACGGTTCCGTCCAGGATGGAATCGACCTCCATACTCTCCACCCGCGGCATCTCAGGCCGCAGCAATCTCTCCTCCTCGTCTTCAGACCCGAAGAGTCGTCACTAGACGAGGAAACCGAGGAGCCGTCCTGGCGGATGGCTCCTATACCTGACAGACCAGCCACCGCTACTGGACCACCCGGAGGTGGCCGCAGAGAGACAGAGTCCATTAGGCCGGAGCCCGACAGGACTGCCAGGGAGCCGTACGAGACGGATCCCTCAGTGGCCAGTCCAGTACCGAGCACGGGAAGAGACTGCCCTACAACTTTTGGAAGCAGGGACGACACCAGCGTAGGCAAAATGCTATGCAAGAAGCCTTGCATAGCAGGACCAAACCACGCCGGCGGTGCCGTCTCCACAACCTCCGGTTGCAGATGTGGAACGCCCCCAGGGGCCAAAACGGAGGCTCCACGATTTGCTTTCGGACCGCCTGACCCCGCGTCAGACCCTGCCAAGTCCTTCTGGGCAAGGAACTTGACCCTCATGTCGGACGACCACACTGCACAAACGTTACACCTACTGTCAAGATTACATTTGGTACAACGGAAACAGACATGGTCCTTGAAAGAACCCTCAGGAATTTATGGCACTCGTCACATGATGGCGGGGCTGGCCTGGCCTATAAATAAGCACAAACCTACAATAAGCAAGCAGAACAAAACAGGAATGGAAGGCAGACAATTAATTTTCAAATAATTTGATCATAAATTAAATGTTAACCATCCCGCACCCCACAACGTTACAGCAAAGATCGCATTGATTATGACGACAAGAACGAAGCGGGCAATAATACACCCATAAACTGATCCTCAAGGATGTATAACGGAACCAGGAATCATATCGCATAGGGTATATTTACTAATCAATATAAATTATACTCCTAACGAAGGCCAAAACGATATGTGAGGAAACAACAAAATGTAAACAAACTGCTGTAGCACACGGTAAAAACGCAGACCACACATCTAAATCAATAATTTTGAAACCACTGATCATTGCAAACAGATTGTGATTACACGCAAAACTTGAAAATTCAAAAGTTTTTCTGGTACCAATAAATTACGCAGCACCCAGAATCAGATGCGCAAATTAATGAAATATTTTCTTCACATAAAAAATAAAGCCAACACCTTATTTCATATCTGCCGATCGCCTGTTGGGGGTTAAAGGAAGGCGATCAATCTGGCATATTTCATTGTTAACACACATCCCAGATTCGGGGTCAGAAATTGGAACATGCGACACAGACGAAATTTTGAAGTCTTTTAACTATGGAATAACATGGAATTATACAACCTGGTTATCATCGGCTCCATCCATGGTAATCCAATATAATCCTTAGAGAGCGCACAAGGCTATCACAATACACAGAAAGACGTAGAAACTTAAGACTCCAACTGCACAAAAAAGCATGTAGCTCTTGTTGCTATGCAAACAAGAATGAGCTTCATGGCAAACGGGTACTTGGCAGTTGGGAGCCGAGTACCCGGTTCCAGGAGTCGGTAAAGCTTACTAAGTCTATAGTCCTAGGGCCAGCTATTCAGGATAGCTTATATCAGAAGTACTAGAATGGTAAGTATTGATCGAAGGAGAATGGACATTTCTCAAGACCACTGTAAAGGCTGTAGTTGGTCTGCTTGACCACTAAAGGGATAAAACACTGCATTTTACACCAACTGGTTCATGAAGTAAAGTTATTAGTTATAAATCCTCTTTAAATTGTGTCATAAAACTAGCCCTATTGAAACAGTGATCCAGCCTGATCAGTTACCATCTTAAAGCAGTGATTCGTTACTTATCCATACGTGAAAAAGGCCTATGGATCATGGGATCAGTGGTTAACTTCTAGTTCTGATTATGACATCAGAAATGTGAGTGACAGATCGGATTGCAACACTCCAAGTCTATATACAATGTATTACAGGAAAGTACACTTAAATATTAAATAAACTCACGAGCAATTGTCTACACAGGGACTTCCTGAAGAGAGGGCACCAGCATAATGACAGTCTATGCTGTCAATAGATTTAACTATAGATGGTGAAATCCTTGTGACAGCCATAAGCGCAGTCATAATAGCCACGAGAACAGCTCCGGCAATCATAATAATCCTGCAATACCGTAAACAGGGAAAGCATCTCTCATTCAACGCTTGATCATTGCTATATTTAGTTTTGGGAACACTGTCATTGGCTGAAGGTTTTAAGATACTGTAGTTATACATAGCCGCTGGAGGGGCGTGTCAACGTCACCATAGAAACTGTAAAGTATTTCAGCTGGCACACTTTTCATTGGTGTTGAACTTCCCTCTGGATCTGAAAAAGAAGAATATAATTAACTATTTACGTCTTAAATTTGTTTAAAAAATCTGAATTTTCTAGAAAATATCAATTTTCAGACTAAGAGTCTATTTTTAAAAATCTACCACTAGAATGACTGGTTCGGTTATCGATCCAGTAATTCCAGTTGTAAATTTTCAAAAATTTTCTGCTTTTGGTCTGCAAATGGACATTTACGAAGGTCAATAATACAGTTAACCATTTAATATAGGGTCAGGGATCGAAATGTTCATTTGCCCTGTTGACCAGGGCAACCAGATTTTCAAAAGGGCAACTAAACTTTGGCTGTTAATGGTACACAGGGCAACCATGATACATGTACATGTAAATACTCACACAAATAGTATTATCCTGTGTTTTTGATACCTACTGACCAACACTTCGTTTTAAGTCATTAATTATTTAATTATTAGAAAGAGTAACCCGCGTATGCTTAATGCCATTTCTCAATAATTGTGGCCATTCTTCTTCAGGATTTACTTGACAAAGCAATAATGATTCTAACATTCTTTGTCATTTAGCTTAACATATACGGGCAACTTTAATCTGCAGCAGGCAACCTGAAAATTCATGAAATGGCATCATACATTGCCCTGTGGGCAACTATACGTACAGGGCAACTGCATCTTTTCATTTTCAGGGTTCACACACCTTCCACTCTGTCATGTCTGTGAAAACACATAACTTTTCTATGACCTAAAAATGTGAAATCCATGCCCTAAATGGGGTCTACGAGTACCTAAAAAAAGAATTTTGAAATTTAGGTGCGCTCAGATGACAACTTCTGCATTTGCTTTTGGTCATGGATATTTAATTTTTATAGCACAATTTTTCACAGTAGTGCTTTTCTGATTTTTCCTGACTTTTCCATGGGTGAGACCACGCCCTATTCGTAACCCTGCTAAAGGTACGAAAGCCAGTCATCATCCGTGTATGTAGGACATTACCCGAGTCCATACCTTTGCCGGTACCCGACTCTGATTCAACACCTTGCAAAGTAGCTCGTAGGAAGCGACCAGCTTCTACCTTGGAGCCAAAGGTGCGTAAGGTGGGCAAGGTGGTCGACATGGATGTAGATTGACCTGGTACAAGTAACGATCTGAAGTATGAGTCACCGATGGATACATCAGAGACTCCTTGTACTGTACTGATGGACACCTCGGAGGATGTACCCGAGCCTGCCATCGAGCCAATGGAAACACTTCCATCGCACTCCTACAATCTGCGCAAGCGCAGTCATGCTCCTGAGTTCAGCTCAGACAGTAAGCATGTTAGGACTGGTGCATTTGGCCGATCGGTGTACGATGACTTTGTCAGTTGTATTGAAGCCGTTATAAAGCGGCGTAGCATGAGATAATTTTAATCTCTGCTTAATTGCTGATACTAGTAACATCGCACTTGTTTAAACGAATCATGAATACATTACAGTTTTGCGTAACAGTGGCCTTAGTCAGTTTAGTGTGTGGACTGTGTAAACATTCCAGTATTCACAAGTTACAAAATGGAGTAATGATAACAAACCACCAGAAGATTTCTGTGATACGAGCCGAATGGACGGTAGTAGTGTCTATTGACCACCCGTATTTACCTGCTAGATTTATTGAACGCTTATCAAGCTTTCGAGTGCTTGTTGCTGACATTGGTCAAAGGACTTCGTTAAGTGGCAATTACATTGAATACGGATTACACTCATGGACAGAACCTTTGGCTACCATCGGGTATTATATGCAAATTATCATTGCTCGTACAAGTATAGGACTTGATACCAAGACTGGATGGTACTTTACTCCATCCGAATGTCGCGGTACTGAACCTCGTATATGTTATGGACAACTGAGAGTCGGTAAGACTCACGTACCGTTCATAGTCAGTCTGTTGACTAACACTACCGACAGTTCGTGTAATATCCAGTTATCTGAGTCCAACGAAACATCTAATAAATTGTTTGCCCATAGAAAGTAGGAGTTGTTTTGCAAACCTTCGGCGAGACTATCGAGGTACATTGTGGAGGACGACTGATGGACTGGTGTGAGGTTAAGAATGGTCTGTATGCGTTAATGTCGAGTGGGAGCGATTATAGTGGGAAGGGATGGCGATTCGAACCTATACAGTCTTACAGTCGGACTTATAGTCGGATCGGTCTTGCCGTAGATGTCCCTAGATTGGATTTGGCCGGGGTGCTAAATCAATCTCTAATCATTAACCATCTAAAGATTCAAAAGTGGGACCATTTGCGTAAGACTAAATATGTGCCACTAGCACCATTATCGGAGGTTGACCCAGTGATGGTCGACGGCATCGGCATACGATCCATGTTTTCTTATTCAACGGTCTCCGTCGTCGCATTAATTGTGTTTATATTTATCTGTTATAAATGTGGGATCCTGAACCTCATGTGGAAGTGCTTTACACGAAAGCCACGTGCGGCAGGGATTCCAGGAGCCATGTCAACTCAGTTCCGACGGCCGCAGCTGCCTGCAGCGCTGCCTATTCCGTCGGATGTGCCTAACAGAGGGCCGTCGCCTAACACCAACTCCGGGACTATGATCGACCCTACGGCAGATGGCTGGGTGGACGTGGAACTCAATGAGGACTATGAAGATTCGTAATCTATTTATGTAGTACTGTTATATTCACCTATTATCGTACCGTTTATCATATCACTGTTGACTTTATTACTTGATATTTAGTTACGATTATAATACTTTACTGTTTTAATTGCGTTTGTTATAGTATCGTTTCGTACATTATCAGATTTAAGCGTTTTTACTATTACTTGGATTTACTGTTATAATACTGTTTAGATTGTGTAATTGTCAGTAGGATTTAGGGCTGCGCGGTATACCGATACCATATTTAAAACCGATATCCTGCACTGACGGTTTCATAACCGATTATAAAAAATAAATATCGAAAAACCGAATATGAACATATTTTCGGTTTTTCGTATCAGGATTGTTAAAAATAAAAGATACTAACGAGCATGAAAATCGTAATGAATAATAATGGCCATACTTTCCATTAAGCTATGTTCGGGGCAACTAATAATTGAACGTGGCCCCAATTGCGCATATTGTGTAACTCCATGTAACTCGCTGTACGCCGAGAGAAATCAAGCAGCGAATTAATTAAATAAATATCCACTCGTCTTTTCTCTGGTAGTCTCAGATAAATTTGCAATATAAAACACAATACTAATGTGGGAATTTGTCATTAAAATTTGTATCGGGGAAAACATTTCTAAACAACGGCATCCATTTTATTTACTTCACCGGCTAATTAACATAATGCAAAGTCGTCCCAACACTAAATCGCCCGAATACATCATAATCTCGGCAATAAATATAATGCTGAATACATTTTGCTGATTAGGATATAATTTTAAACAAAATTATTACTCAAACCATTTTTAAAACATTATCTTCTATACACAATATCATATTAACTTATGAAATTCGCGATCGTAATATTACAGTTAATATTTTCTTCAAGGCATGATTTCGTCCTCGGGCCGAATTGGAAATGAAAGAAGAAAGGGAGATAATTACATCATAATTAATTACAATCGCATGATTTACGTCTTCGCAACCTGTTTTGCTGATTTATGATTAATTTTGACAAAATAAACGATGTTTATTTAACTGTGCGTAATATTTAGGCGGTCTAATTAATAATTTCACTCCCGCGATGATGGATATTATAAGGTATATTAAGCTTTAAAGGCGTAAAACGTTACGAATGTATCAGGGCGTGAAAATATGTTCTGTTTTCGTGCTAATTTTTATCATTTAAATTTTTTGTTTCATGTCCATAAAACCGATATTCGGTTAAAACCGATATGAAAAGTCATATCGAAACCAATATGGCTGTAAGCCAAACCGTGCAACCCTAGTAGGATTACTGATTGATTGTTTTGCATTATTGTCTTATTTTATTTAGGACTGTATTTTGGTCTGAATAGCCCTGGTATAGTGCGGTTTTATTTTAATATTTAAATTTTTATTTACATCAGCTAATGCTGATGATATTCGGTTTCTGCTAAATGGATGGTGTGCGGATATAGTACACTGAAACTAGTTGTATAATATTTAGGATCAAAATTGAAATAGTCGAATTGATTGGAATAAGTCCCACGGTTCTGAGTTGATGTGTATTTGGAAATAGTTTGGATGAAAGTCGTTGCTGTTCAGTCGGCACACACTTTTATAATATTCAGCAGTTGTTTGGATCGATAGGTTAGAAAATAATGAATGTATAAGAATCACTGGAATCGGACGTGACAAATGGACTTAGTTGATGACGTAGGCATTCTAGATTCTCACATGAGAATAGAACAACATCAGCTGGCAATGAGATCATACAGCTCATGTGCCTATTAACTCTAGCATCCTACAGGCTTATCCATCAATAGGCAATGGACAGGACATGGACATTGTAGCGTCCTGTAGGAATTAATAACATAATCGAAATTTGTATATCAACTATATGTCACTCATACAATGGCATGCAACAACAACACATTCCGTAATGTTGTTAGTTAGCTGACAGATCGCATCAAATCAGAACCAGCTACCACCGCTTTGTCTATGTGAGGCATCATCTCCATAGAAGAATAGCACAGAGTTTGATTGGTCAGAATGACGTCACGATCAATGAGCGTCGATCAAACTCTGTAGCAAAGAATTATATGGAATAGGTTTTGAAGTTGAAATTGAAATACATGGATCGTTGATTGGTCCAGAACGACCAACATTATTAGGCAGGAACTTCTAGGATGGAATAAGCAGAAGTTGATTGGTGGACTGATTGTCCGGGCCAATCAAGCTGTGCTTATAACATACCTAGAAGAATCATCAGAACAGATTCGGGTAGAATCTAAATATCTAGATATGTATAGAACCTCAGAAGCTATAAAAGATACACTTTCAGTTAGAGAAAGTTAATCAATCCACCATCGTGATTCACGGAACATCTCGCTGGTGTTCCATTAGCTGATAGCTGTAGACGTAGCGTAGCCATAAAACTTGTTTGATTTGTACCAGTAAGGTACCAGTTTGTATTTGAGCTATTATGCTTCAAGTCTAAATATCTTTATAAGTTTCTGTACAGTTAAGTTACATTAATAAAATCATCATCTTACGTATATGTAAGACACGAGCTCGGTTTAGTTTATCCAAGTAAGAATTAACATTAGGAATCTGATCATCGAGTCAGAAGAAACATCCGATCCTTACCAGCAGATCTTCTTAGTCAGATTAGGCCCAGCAGTCTTTAAATAATATCGTCATCACCATCTTCACGACGAGGCGAGCCAGACTGTCCAGTATCCTTCTTCACCGTCGGTAAGAGGTTGTCGCAGCAACCTTAACATCATAATCTTACCAATAGCGGAGCGGGACCGTCGAGTAACGAATAAGTCATAATCCGGAGATCCAAAATCTTCAATCTGTGCATGTACCAGATTTTGTGCGAAACCAGTCTTATTATTTTCAAAATACAACAGCTTTCTTGAATGGCTGCTTTGAAATGCAGAGTAATTTAAACCTACTACTGTCCCGATCGCAAAACCGCTTGTCCACTACAACCGGGCACGTCTGCTTTCTTAATATTATCGTATTGCATTTATTGATCTGAAATTCGTAGTATAAACATCCTACGGCTGCAATCAGTCCTTCTTCGCTTTTAACCTTTTAAGCCCTTCTCCAAAGAAATAAATGTTAGGCAATCCACAATTTTATGGGCAACCCACATACACAATTTCTTTGAATTCCATACAACAGTTTGGGAGTAGTGTGATAGGCATTTTTTTAGGATATTTGAACTTTGGGCCCCACCCCCTGACTTCCAGTGGGCGGAGCCAAATCTAAATGTTGTCTTGCAAAGCGCAATCATATGGGTAACCGCCATACCAAAATTGGTTGAAATCCACCCAACTGTTTGGGAGGAGATAGCATGATGGATGGACAGATGAGTGGATGGAGGCAATTATATCCGCATTTTTTCAAAACATGGGGATAATGAATGGACTCAAGGAGACAGGGTAGGTCGGTATAATTAATTCAAAGGCATCATACTAAAATGTTATTTTCTTTTGGATTGAGAAATTAGGCCACAACCATCATTTGCCATGCCACATTGTTTTCAGGACTTGTCCTGAAAGGATAAAACATTGCAAAAACTGGAATTGACGAAAGGGAAATTTTGATTTTCTAATGGATGGATCTACTTTTAGCTATGCCCGCCCATCTCTACGTAGGCTCCGTCGATGCTTTGCGCGTGTTGGGATCAGTTTATAGACTTTGAATCCTGAATTCCTAATTTCATGGTAACCATAGATACCGCTAACCTATTGAATATTTTGAGACTAATTTCAAGTACTTTGAGTTGACTGAAAGCTGTTGCTGCCCAACTCACCAGGGCTTGCAGTCAAACTAATTCTAAAATATTCACCAGCTTTCCTTTATGGTAACATTAACATGAGATATGTGCAATTCATCTCTTACCTTGATCTTGTGTGCATTACATTGTGTAGATTTCACTCTGCTGTTGTCCCTACTCACATAACAAATTCAGTTGACGTTTTGCCCCCCCATCCCCATAAGCCCCTTCTGACCCAAGCAGTGTCACAGCCTAATGTATTAGGTTGTCTCGCATTCTACAACCATAGGGCCATGATATGGTTAAACACCAGATTTGGTTATAGGCATGTAGCACATAAGTGTGAGCCACTGTGTTTCAAAATGGCTAAAAAATGAAACTGCATTAAATAATTTGCTACTGATTTATTTTGCTAGTCAGATATGTCAGGAATGTGGATCTGAAAGTTCTGAGGCTTAAAGTTGTCTCGTTTGAGAAATATCTGGCATGAAATCTATGTACACCATCATTTTTGGGTCTTGACCATGAATTAAATATTCCCTTAATACACTAAAAATAACCATTACATTCATTTAATTTAAACGTTATTTACAATGTGGGATGTGTCTTAGGTTACTTAGACAGATGTCTATTACAAATATTTTCAAATTTTGTAATTTTTAAGCCAAACTTTAGTTTCGAGCCCTTCTAAATTCAGATAAACAGAATAGTTGTTATCATATATAAGGTATACACCTTAATTTATCTATTAATTGTCCATTAAGTAATAGAATATGTTATGTTATAATACTAAGCAGATGCTCTTTGGTAAAAGTAGAATGTAAAATGCCACATGTAACATGTATAGACAAGACTAGGATGCGACCTAAACGTGACGTACAGTCAGACAAAAGTGCATGTTCATCTATTCATCATTGAGCACTATGAATAGTTAAAATAAAGCCAAGTAACCTTGTATCTATGCTAATTAATGATAGGTAACATCTCTATAAGCATATGTAAATTCAAAAACTTGAACCGAAATATAAATGAAATATTAAAGAAAGTCATGACTTGTGCAAGCAAACACAATATTTTGTGAAACGATGATCATAAGTTTTTAGATTCTATGAATACACAATGTCACGTATACCTTCTTTGTAACATTTAAAAGAAACCCTAATAAATTTCTAACATTGATTCAATTTGATTGAATTGTTCTATTTCCTTATTTCTTAAAAGAAATAAGGAAATAATAGAACAATTCAATCAGTTTCTCCATGCATCTTGCCAATTTTAATGTTACATCATATATATTTGACAGATATATCAAATTTGTATTTTCATACTCATTTGCTTATGATACAACATTAAAATGGGTAAGATATGTGAAGTTGCTATCTGGGCATGATCATTGCAAGGATTAAAGATAGTTCTCAGAGGGCATGTCTTTAAAAAATACCGTCCTGCGACCCCAAAACCATGTGTCAGTTATAGACAGATATGTAAAATGGAAATGCGATTGAATTACTCAATAGGTTAAAGATAGCATAGTTAAATCTATTCAAAACTAACAATTGGTTTTCGCGTTGCAAGACAGTTGTAACTGTTACAGACATCTCTTTTGAGAATTATCTCTAAACCTTTTAACGATAATGCCTAGTAATGGTATTCATTCATGAAAGGGCAAACAAATGAAGGTTTGTGGTCCAAAATCTTGATTGGTCCATCTTTTCTGGTAGTCCTGCTACTGACGGCCTGTGCTATTATACACCAGTTCTTTACATGAGAAAACTGAGAAGCTCCTCATGTACAGTCAAACTAACTTTGAATACATTGACTGTTTTACGCTTGACTCGCCTTGTGCCATATGATGGCAAGTCAGGGCAGATAGTTGGAACTAAGCATTTTGTATTAATATATACATACTTTGTAGTATCTACATAATATAGGTTTTGTTGCTTTGGTACCAGTTCATAATAATTCCCCCCCAACAACATTATTTCCTTTTTCATACAAATTCCCATAGTCATCTTTAACATCACTATCCAAACAAGTTGGTGGCATTTCAATTCGCAATAAATAGTAAGGTATCATCTCCTCGTCGGAACGTATAACAGCAATTGTGTTCTTAGTGATAATTTCATGAGTCATGGACTGAATAAACTGTTCATCTTCACCCTCATCTGTATTATCACTATCTGTCTCATGGTCACTATCCTCTACTTGATCACGTTCTGGTGTTTTGAGGTTTTTTCTAACAAGTACATCAACCAATTCAGAATTTGAACATTCACCACCATTTAGACACGGATAACATGAACAGCCTCGTTTCCTCATTAGTAATATGCCTGAATGTCCTGTGGATCTGGCTTCATGCATACTGCGGGTGCCTGTAACAGTTTTGTAATCAGCAAAGTCACTTGATCGGTCAATGTCCTCTGACTGCACATAATAAAACTTACGTTTAACTGTTTTGGCTTTTGTTTGCCTCGAGGCATATGTCGACGATTCACCAATGATTGAGAGATTTGCATGCCAATATTGCCAAAGCTCAAGTGGTGTTCGAATGAGTTTATCCTGACGAACTACAGCCATTGATGCCGACTGCTTAATGACACCACCAGCGCCATCAGCTTTATGCTTCCTGTGGCTTGTCTCCCACCATAACCAAATAGTAGGCATTCCACCATAGCGCAGTTCACTCTCTGCTAAGTAACCAAATGCTTTGATACACTTGAATTGTGAAATTGCGCTGTCACAAAATTCAATCATTCTGCTCGGTTTGAACAGCAGTTCATCTAACAACAATTTCTTACAATGTTCCGTCATATGCGTATCATGTGTCCTGTCGTTGGAAATAAAGAGATGATGTTCATCAACAAGTAAAGGATCATTGTCAGTGCTTTCAATTCCATCAGTTTCACTACGGGCATGGCGCGTTATTACAATAACATAAATGGTGGCCTGCACATTCACCCAATGAAGAGACTGAATTTCATGAGGAACTGTCATTGAATAATTCTTTGCATAGTCCATGATAGCAAGAATTTCGTCGTGTTTAAGATTTTCAGCCATTAATCTGTACTGTTCATGTTGGTGACCAGCGATGAATCTGTGTACGGAAAATGACTGAAGTTTCGTTTTGGAAATCTCAAACAGTTCATCTATTGTACCATGTTTTGTCACCAATGCAATTTTCTGCTCGTCTCCATCGCGGACTTTTTCAAAAGTTTCCCATTTCACTTGACATTTACTTATTACACAGTTTTCCGATTCACAGTTTCGTCGACATTTCAAGCCTATCGTTTTTGTGTCAAGAGCGTTCACACTGCAGTCTTTACATGTGCGTAATATACAAGCCATTTTCTTGTCACAGATTGTGAAGTCTGTCATTTCATGACAGTTTCTAAATAATGCTATTCCACCTGCATTGATTGATAACTGATTCATACATTTCAGTAACAATTCCAAATTTGTGTGGTAGGTGCAACAGCACACTTCTCTGTGTCTCAGTTTTGCAAACTGCACGTCGCGTGGTCTTAGCATCTCAAAAGCCCTCTGACCGATTTTATATCCTGGAAATTCCTGACAAAATTTCCGATATGCTTCCGTAAGGGTAACTTCCAGAATCTTCTTTGCGACTTGTTCTTTTGTACCTTTGACAGGATTTACAACAGTTAATTGTTCTTTTTTGCCAGGTAACTCTGGAGATTTCTGGACGATAATAGAAATCAATTACACTTGTTCTAATTTTGTCACTTAACCGTGATGAACGTGGTTGCTGACATAGAGAAATCTGCCATTGGAGAGTATTTGACATTCGCAAATTCACTGCTGAAGTAGCTACTTTACGCGAAACTCCAAAAAGACGACATACCCCACGACCAGAGACGCCAGGCCCTGCTACGCCTTTCAGAATAGTTGAGCACACTGCATTTGATGTGTTGTCATTTTTCGGTCCAATAGACTTAAATGCTTCCTGTAGATTCTGCACAATTTTGTTTGAATGAGGCTCTGTTACAGTGCCGGCTTCTGCCATTTTTTGTCTAGTGTTTGGACTACTGTTTTCAATAACATCCTTAAGGAATTTAGATTTTGATGTTGGTGTCATTGAGTCTATTACACTTTTGCTGTATGTCCTATGGCGCCATTTAGTTGATCTTGATGAACTTGTTCGTTGAGAAAGTGTCACATTACTATTTGTAGGTGTTTTTGGTGAGGAATCAGTAGGTGTAGGTCGGATGGCAGTATCTACGATATCAGGTTCATTTGGTATGGTCTTTTTACGCTTTATCCTCTTACGCTCTGCATCAGTTCGTTTTTAATGCTGATTCTTTTGTCTAGACATAGGCGCACTTCTCTTTTTAGCATTCCAATTTCTGTACTGTGATTTCAATTCTGATGCACCTTCAGTGGTCTTTCTCTTTTCCTTCCGATATTTAGCAATTCTCATCCGCTCCCGTGCTTTAAATCCTCCTTTTTCAGTTTCACTCATTTGCTCAAGTTTCTTAGTTCTCGACTTTCTTTTCCTCTCTGCAGCTGTCATTGGTCTATGCAGCTCCTGTTCTTCATCAGAATCCAACAATTTAACTCTGAGACTAAACTTAGGCTTCATCAATACTCACATGATCATCAGATATAACAACGTAAATCTATGTGTATTGATGAATAATGGTAATGATGATGATGACGATGATGATGATGATCATCATGATCAGCAACAAAACAAACCAAACATATTCTTTACAATGTAAGAAATATGTTGAATAATAGTTTCAAAATAGTTTGTTTTTTTGTATGGATGGGTGATAGATGATATAAAGTTTTAGTAAAATTGATCCTATAGAGAGAACTCTATCACATATAGGTCACTAAAATATATTACCTATATGCCTTAGAATGTCAATAAGTATGATCCATGAAAGTGAATTTTCCTTTTTGGCCAAATTAGACTAATATGTCAGCTAATGGTTGATATAAGAAGTAAAAATAAAAAATAATCATGAAATGCTTCATTTGCACACTTGTCATTAAGATTTATAGACAATTTAATTGTTAAAGATTTTTAGTAAATCGTGACGTACAGTCGGACAAACTTGTACTGATTGTCATTTACCAATCTATGGAGAAATCTTTATAATTTTATCATGTTTGATGGAACCCAACAGGTACATCAATAAGTATTAAGGACAACATCATACCCTTACTAGTCTTGTTTTTATGCATGGAAAATGAAAACGTGACGTACAGTCGGACACTTTTACAATCCGTGAAAGTGTTCCGTTTTAGCCAGTTATGGCACAGTATCATGGAACCTTTTATTATCCTACTTATTGACATTCTCAAGCATATTGGTAATATATTTTATTGGCTTATATGTGTGATTTACTGTCTTAAATCATTTCCGGAATAATTCACTATCTTCAAAAAGTGAAATTTAAAGATCTCACTTAAGTTGCTTCAGGGTCCACTGATGGTGACATTGAGCATAGTATTCATCTAAAATTCACATTCTCTTAATCACAAGAACCTATGGGATAGCTTTAGCATTGATTTTCTTACCTTGGTAATGGTAGTTTATTGTAATTATGATTTTTAAAACTAGTAATATTGTCTGTGAAACATGAAAATAGGGTTTTTTTCATGTTTTTTCAACTTCAAAGCTCCACAGAGCAGTAGTGAGTTATTAAAAGTTAGGAAAACCATACATTTTAAGGTTCCTCAGAGTTCCCCCTATAGGATCAAGACTTCTAAAACCTAATAGCACCTATCAGTTAATCATAATAGCCTATTTACTAGAGGCATACCCTAAAAAGTGGGGTGGCTCACACTTATGTGCTACATGCCTATATTCATTTAACTTTGACAGTCTTCCGTCATCCCCCCCCCCCCACCCCGGGGTGGAGATGGGGCCTAATGTAAACAGTGTCTCCCAATCCAGAAGCATATCGGTAATTTACACAATAATTTTGATTGAATTCTACCAAAAGCCTTCTGAGGAGATGGATGGATGGACAGATAGATGGAGGTGATTTTCAAAACATGTGGGTATAATTAAGAGATTAAATGAAATTTATTGATATTTGATTGAAATCCCACCCAATCTCAAATGGTACATAGCTTATATGTGATGTACATTAGCTGAGCCTCAGGAATACGGTTGATAATAGTCAGCAGTCGATCCAGAACAGCCGCCGACATAGCCATGTCAGCCGTTGATGTGTTTAGTAGCTGATCATGTTTCGGTATGAGATCATGTTTTGAACGTACACCATCATGTTTTAGTTCAAATATACTGTTTCCTTTTTTTAAATCCACATTAATAAATCCATTAGCCGTCTGGCCGTAGCAGGAAAAACTGAGTCCATTTAGAAGCCATCACCCATCAGTCACCTGCAAAAAATAGGAAGGATAAGTTAGAAACATCCAAATTCTAGAAGAGTTATATATTAAGACTTAACACTCAAATTTGTTCATGAAAATTTCAAACTTCTCATGGACAATGTCCATTTGCAGACTGAGAGCTAGTCATTCTAGTGATACATTTTCAAAAGTAGTCTTATCTTGGTCTGCAAATGGATATTTTCCTAGATAACTGCTTCTAGATAACTGCAGAAGCAGTTTCGGCCTGACATTAGTGCTAGATGGTTAACAATATACGGTGCAACATATAGCTGGTAATACGCTATATACTGTTAGACCCTACATGTATAACACGACGGCGGCTGTTATGGTCATACACCACCCTCAGATTTTAGCCGTGTTAGCACAGAAATCAAACATAATACAGGGTGGGAATATATCCTCTTACTTATATAATGACTGTAAAAGTGAAATTCTGAGATTTAGGTTCAAAGTGGTAAAATGTGATAATTGGTTTTGATTTGGGCCCCACTTCCCTAATACATAGTGCAGATTACTGGGCCAATGTGGCCCAATAATGACCCAGTAACCCACATCATGGTCCCAGTGCTCCAGATCTTTGATCAGAGGATACCAACTCCATACTAAATGGTGATATGTGATAATTGGTTTTGATTTGGGCCCCACTTCCCTAATACATAGTGCAGATTACTGGGCCAATGTGGCCCAATAATGACCCAGTAACCCACATCATGGTCCCAGTGCTCCAGATCTTTGATCAGAGGATACCAACTCCATACTAAATGGTGATAGAATGGTTGAAACCTGGGCTATGGTGAAATATTTGCTTCAGGGGCATCGTTATAATTATTAAGTTAGTAAATAGTCAGTAAAGCTGTAAGTAAATGTGATGTCACTGCTCATTTTCACCAGTTACTCAATAGCTGATTTAACTGAGAAAGTTATAGATTGTCGCAAGAGAGCCGCAGAAACAATAATATATATATATATATATATCCCTTTCGTTTACCTCTGGTCGCGAAATAGTAATAAGGCTGAAGATAAACAATCCTATAAGCTCAATCAACTTTGAGCTTTGTTTACAATTTTCGAAAAACATTCAACTTCACGCACTCAGTAATAAGGCTGAGTTGAGATGCTGAAGCAGTCAAATATATCGCCATCATGCTTCCTAATTGGTGGTTTCGTTAATCTAGTCATCTGTCTAATTTTTAGTCTGTGGCGTACAAGAAATATGCATAGATTGACGAATTGGCACACAAAGTTTACTTCTTTTTTTGCAAAACAGCTGATCATGACGCCCTTTTGCCGGAAAAACCTAATATGCGTGGATTCCCGACCAATCAAACGCGTCAATCTTATAGCACGTGATACGGTATTGCCAATAACGTGTAATGAGCTTGGTACTCGGAAATTAGATACGGGTCGGACTCTGCAAATTATTCTCATTCTCTGACAATCTTTCACGCTAACCAATTACTATTGGAGACACCGCATTAAAAAAATTACTGATGCTATTGAATGTTAGTGTAAAACATTCATGTTCGCTGTTTAAATCGGTGATTGAAACAAGCAATGATACATATCATAAATTTTGCCATTTATTCGCTGTCAACTCTGAGCAACTCTCGTATTTGTTCTGCTATGTATAAAGGAATTATTCAACATTGAATGAGGCTTCCCCCCAAAATCATGACCAGAATTTCTCGAAATTTTACGGTACCATGACATAATATAATTGTCATTTTCATATCTTATCGGATGAAAACCTTCACGAAGCGTTGGTATCTGTTAGTTTTAATACCAATGTGATCAAATTTATCAATGGCATTTGTAAAATTAAAAAAAAAATTCGATAAATTTTGCAAAACTAGACAAATGTACTTATCCTACAAGGTGTGTCCATTTTGACAGGCATGTTGAGTGTTGACCAACTAAAATATATTTTATTCATACAGATTTTATATGTACTACAAGGAATTTTATTGCCCTTTCTAATGATATATAGTTTTGTATATAGTGGTCTGTTACTTTGCCAGAAATAGTTACATGTAATATAGTTGGCATGGTAGCACTACGCCGCTATCACGCCCATACCGCTTATAGGCTAGGGTTCTAAGCAAGTTTCTAGCTTTTGGCTGTAGGCGTTGTAGCACTTCTTTGTAAATTCTTGGTAGAGCCCAGGGGGTTAAAATTGATTTACACTGGATGCTGCTTGAAAATGAGCCGGAGTCATGGAACCAGTACTGATCTGTTATTAACCCTCTGGTGGTCAACATCTCATAAAAAATCTATTGAATGTCTATTTGCAGGCCAGAATGTCAGGAAAAGACAATTTTTTTTACTCAGCCTGTAATGACTGACTCGGTTATCAAGCCAGTCATTCAACTTGTAAAATGTTTAAAATAGTCTTTTCTTGGTCTGCAAATGGACATTCCTCGATGCCACTGAAAGTGCTGGTTTTTGCTATCTTGACTACATTGTATTTTAGCGCTTTAACCCTCAAATTTGTTTTTAAAATTTCAATTTTTTCATAGAAAATGTCCATTTGCAAACTGAGAGAAGACTATTTTTGAAAATTTAGCACTGGAATTACTAGCTCGATTATTGAGACAGTCATTACAGTGGTAATTTAAAAAAATAATCTCGGTCTGCAAAAAGGCATTTCCCAAGACCGCAGCAGAAGCTGCTTTTGGCTGATATAAGTGTTAAAGGGTTAAACAGCGTTCGTATGGGTCAAGAAAAAGCTGGAACGTCATGGAATTTGAAAATTAAAATTCCAAGCATGGAAACCGTGGAAAAGCAGTAATTTTTTTGCTAAAAAGCACATGGAAAAGTCAGGAAAAATCAGAAAAGCACTACTGCGAAAAATTGTGCTATAAAAATTAAATTTCCATGATCAAAAGCAAATGCAGAGGTTGTCATCTGAGCGCACCTACATTTAAAAAATTTTTTTGGGGGGGGGGGGCGGGGCGGGACTCGTGGACCCCATTTAGGGCATGGATTTCACATTTTTGTTTTTCTCTACACTGCCATCAAAATGCATAAAATAATCACTTACTCTACGCGCATCTTTTAAAAATGGACACTTGTGGTGTAAAAATACTGTATCTACTTACAGGGTTCATACACCTTCAGCAGAATTAAATTCCATACCTTTTCCAGACTTTTTCCAGACTCAATTTCAAATTTTCCATACCTCATTTTGGGACTTTCAATCAGACAAAAAACAAACACAGTTACTAAGTTCATCATATTATCATATTTAAACTTTATAAAACAAGAATATCAAAACACAGCGTGCGCACTTTTGCCTGTGGAACTGAAGCAACCGCAGTAGTGGAAGACCCGAGGACAATAACAAACCGCATATATAAATAATTGTCACAAGAATATCAAAGCACAGCGCGCACATAGGGATATGAATTTCATTACAGCAGCACATTTTCTTGTTGAATATTTTGAAAATAATTTGACTGGAAACTGTTGCTGCTTTAAGCAGCAATAGACCCGAGGACAATAACAAACCGCATATATAAATAATTGTCACAAGAATATCAAAGCACAGCGCGCACATAGGGATATGAATTTCATTACAGCAGCACATTTTCTTGTTGAATATTTTGAAAATAATTTGACTGGAAACTGTTGCTGCTTTAAGCAGCAATAGTTTCGAGTCAAATTATTTTCAAAATATTCAACAGCTATCCTATCAAAACACACTATTAAAAGATCATAGGAGTTACCGTAATCTAATATAGCCAGAAATATCAACATACACACAAACACACACAGTGTGTCACACATACACAGGATTTCTCATTATAAAGGGACTTTTTGAGGGTATAGAGCCCCAAAATCTAGATTGGGAACAGCATATTGTCTATGAGTGGCTCTGGGAACTGAATATTGTCTAGGAGTGGCTCGGTATTTTTCAGCATGCAAACCAGATATGAATTTCATTACAGCAGCACATTTTTTGTTGAATATTTTGAAAATAATTTGACTGGAAACTGTTGCAGCAATAGTTTCCAGTCAAATTATTTTCAAAATATTCAACAGTTATCATGCAAAGTTGAGCTTTAGACAACCACATTTATTTGTTGAGGGCCACCCTAAACCCCAACTTTAGATAACAAGTTAAACCCTGCACATATACACTAATTTAATTTAAATTTACCATAGCTGATCATATCGCCATAGCAACAGGAGGAAGCATTATTTTCACTTGATAATGCGGCAACATAAGAGGCCTCGCGATACGAAAGAGCTGTCGGACAGTCAATACTATTTTACCGTGACTCAGCGCAAAGTTGGGATCATCTAACATTGGGCGATATAAAATTGCCACGCTTCTAAATGATCGCCATAGCAACAGGAATTCATTATTTTCACTCGATGACGAGCCAACACAAGAGGCCTCACGATACGAGGGCAAAGTTGGGATCATCGAACGTTGGGCGATATAAAATTGCTACGCTTCTAAATGATTCTGGTACTATCAATGTGAAAATGTAAAATATTCTTACCTTGAACCAAAGAAATCTGTAACTTTCGGCGCTGGCTTTAGACGAACTTCTGTCAGTCTCATGTTTTTTCCCCGGCATGTGGCTAACAAGAGCTGCTTCGCCCATATTCCCAATGTCAAACGACTTATTACAAACACTACATTTGGCATGCGAGTTTGATGTGTTGTCCGGTAAAATCCAATCCTTATATTTATCATTAGTTTCCCAAACACTAGCATATTTGCCCTTTTCCATCTTTACTGTATCACAAAAAATGGCAATCTCGCAAATTATTTCATTGTTTCGGCTTCTAACACTTTGTACTATTTGACAGATGACTGCCGATTCACTCATTTTTATTGCGTTGGACTTGAACATGTTCAGAACCTGTATTGCTCAACAACCGTGAGATGTTCCCGGTAATAGGCGGTTTTCTATTGCAAGACGAGACCGGGACCCCATCGAATTAGATTCTGGCAAGATTGGCGGAAACGTGAGATTTCGTTCGTAAACAAAAAGATTGCGGTCGGAAAATTTACGATTGCCAATATTTTAATTTTCCATACCAGTTGGTCCAAAATTGGAATTTCCATACTTTTTCCAGCCCTGGAAAAGGCTTTCCTAATTTTGCATATTTTTTCCAGACTTCCATACATGCGTACGAACCCTGTATGTCTTTTTGTAGGTGTGGGCACCAGAAGGAGATGCAGTAGTCTAATTGAGGTGTTACGAGGATTTGTAAAGCTGGAGAATAACAGGTCGGCATTTCTATTTTATTGTACAATATATCAGGCCTAGGGCTTGATCTGCTCCTCTTGATGCTACTTCACATTGTCTTGACACTTTCATTGATTGCTGAATCGTTATTCCAAATCTTTTTCTTCAATGCTTTTTGCTAGTGTGTTGCTTCCCATTTTATAGCCATAGCACACGTTATTGTGTCCTAAATGTAAAACACTACATTTATCTAAGCTGAAGAGCATATGCCATTCTTGAAACCAGCTAAAAATTCTTTCTTTGTTCAGAATTTCTTTACCTAATTTAGTATCATCAGCAAATTTACCAATTTGGCTTCTAATGTTTTCGTCTGTCGTTTACATAGATCCGAAATAAGATTGGCCCAAGGACCGATCCCAGGGACACTCCGCTCTTTACGCTTGTCCAATTAGATTTCTGTCCGTTTATTACGACACACTGTCTGATAACGTGAGATTTAATTTTCTTGCACAGCCTCTGATGCGGGACTTTGTCCGACGTCTTTGCAAAGTCTAAGTATATTATGTCAACTGGGTGTCCATTGTCTAATTGTGTAGTAACTTTATCAAAAAAGCAGAGTAGGTTTGTTAGTGTAGATAGACCTTTCCTAAACCCATGTTGTGATTGGTTTATTAAGTAGTTGTTCTCTAGGTGGGCAACAATTTGATTTCTAAGTGTTTCTAAGATTTTCCCTATACATGAGGTGAGACTGATCGGCATGTAGTTACTTGGCTGGTCCTTTCCCCCTTTTTTAAAGATTTGCATGATGTTGGCTAGGCTCTAATCTACAGGCACTTTTCCAGATCTAATCGATTTGATCATAATTTTGGATATAGGGTCAGCAATTTCTTTCAGTACCTTAGGGTGTATATTGTCTGGTCCCACTCCCTTACCTTGCTTTAAGTTAGCAAGGGCTTCCTCGACAATGATGGCTGATATTTCTATGTTACACAGTCTGGTTTGTATATTGATTTGCTTTGGAGTTGGGATGCTGCTTACGTCTTCAGTCGCAAATACTGATGAAAAGTATTCATTTAATCTCAGCATTCTCAAATGTATCTAGAAGGATGTTAGTGGTCCTACCCTATGTTTTGTTTTTAGTTTTTTCCTTACATAAGCATAAAAACTCTTGCTGTCTTGTTTAATTTTGTTTGATAGTTTCCTTTCAAATTTTTTTTTTGCATTTCGGCATGCTGTTGTTGCCTCACTGAGGGCCTTTCTGTAAATCTGATAAGTTATTGGCTCCCTGTTGTTTGAAAATTGTTTCCACTTTTTGTATTTTTTACGTACCTTTATCAGTGCCAGGCACTGATCCATTGAGGTTTGTTGGATTTTTTCGGCGTTTTTGTAGGTATATGTTTAGTAACTAGTCTATGGTAATTATTTTAAAAAATTTCCCAACATTCCTCGGAATCTTTATTCTGGAATAAATCATCCCATGAGATAAGGGTCTCAGGCGGTTTCGGCAGCCATGTAATTTCGGCAGCCACAAATATTAATTCGTTTTCGGCAGCCTACCGAAACGCAAATATGGTGCATAAAGACATACATTTTCGGCAGCCTCTCACATTATTACATTTTCGGCAGCATGTTCAACATCGTAAATATTGCTGTAAAATATGGTAATGTTATGAATGTTATTAAAATTGTTTTACCGGCGATCTGTATAAGTCTGTCTGTATCTAATAACATTTCCTTTTTTTCAGGTTAATACCGTGATTAAGGAACCATAGATCTGAAATTCATAGACCTCATTTTAATTGATGTTGCTTCTGCACATTTGCATACACCTGGTCTACATCTGTGAATTGAAAAAATAAGGTGAATAAATTGCGTGTGCCCAACAAACATCTAACAAAAATTATTACCAGAAAATTCCTAAAATAAAAATACATATTCGGACCTGCGCATTCATTTTATATTGTTCAAGGGAAGTAACTGCGTGAGGCTATTGTTAGCTAATTACCGATACGATTTACCTCCCTTGTTAATTAGAAATCGGAATGTGACTTTCACAACACAGTGTTCTTTTTCCGTTTTTATTTGTGTGATTTATGGCAATGGTAATGATGAGCTTAGTAATATGGTGAAATATGTTGCTGAGGTATGCGTCTCAGTAGGGTCTTGTATATTTTTGCTATCATTTATAATAAATCTCTCAAAAGATTATTGGCGGTTATAGCCTGTGTAGGCATGCACATGCTGTGTAGGCGTACACAAGCTACGGCTTCAAATTATACAGTACAGTTTTTGGCGCTACCTTAGGCAGCAACAGCCTCCCGTCAATTTAGTTTCAAGATACTCAACAGACATTGACACATACGTAACGAATATATTATTTTGTAACAGCTCAAAAGCAATATTTCACTCACTTTTACGGTTATATTATAGTTAAGTTTGTGAATATTTTGAAACCAATTTGACTGGAAGCTGGCGCTACCTTATATACGTATTTAAAACCTGCACGAAAGGGCACCTGTTGAATATCTGTAAATATTTTTTTTGCGTAGACGTTGCTGCAAACATAATCAACATGTTCCAGTCAAATTAATTTTTTTATACAGTCCAGCCCGAGGGGTTAATGAGTATGCATTTGTCGAGATCTGGTGAATATTTGTGTAGTTATTTTTTAACAGAAGCTGTTGCTGCAAATGTCCGCAATACGTTCCAGTCAAGTGGTCATTTAATGAATACGTGAGTGTCTACATGCGTACACGTTCGTCGCCATGTAATATGGTGAAATATGTTGCACTTGTAATATCGTGAAATATGTTATATTTGAATATTTTGAAATTAAATTCCTTGTTAATAAGTAGCTTGCGTGCGTGTGTGTAAACTTGTATTAACGGTCACATTCACTCCAGAATATGCACGAGTGTTGAATACCGGTTCCAGTCAAATTATTTCCTAAAAATCTAGCAGGATTTACATTTGTCAAATTGATTTTCTTTTCTTTAGATAGCTGTTCACTTATTGACTAAGTTGATTTGTTGGGATAGGTTGAATATTTATGCAAATATTTTGACCGGACGCTGTTGCTGGCAATACCAGCAACAGGTTCCAGTCAAATTATTTTCAAAAATATCCACAATTCCTTTAGATTTATATGTGGTCGGGCACGGAGTGACCGCGCGTACAAGGTGCGTAAAAATAAATTTTGTTACAATTAATTAAAATGTTGAATACTTTGAAATGAATTTGTTTGTTAAAAGTTATTTGGTTACAAGGTATGTATGTCATACTGAAAGTAGTTGCTGTGCAAGTGAAATGTGTTGTTCATTCGTGCAAGAGATCGCATCTTAACATTTTTGGCATTAAGATCACAGCAGGGATTATAAACTGAGGACATTGTTATCACCCGCCGAGTCTAGCTAGCATGGGCTTTAATTGCAGGAAACCATTACAATGGTCAGAATACACACAGACACGGATTACAAATACAATAGAGATAGCTCTAACCAACCAGCTTTCAAGAACAACGTCAACAAATCAAAATGCACGTGCAATTGCCGGTCGTACTTGTGATTCAGATACTTAGTCAGTCTGTATTAATCTTTAGACCATTACAGACGTAGCATTATAAGAGTTTCTTGCGGATTTTTGAAATTATTTATATTTTCTAATGAGCATTGTCTCGTGATACTGCAGCATGTTCTCACTGCCTCGAGCAATTTCAACCTTTCTCAGAAAATGATGTCAGGTTGCTTCTAAAGGAACTAAAACCAACATACTGTGCACTCGATCCCCTTCCCACAAAGATGATTTATGAGCATATAGACATCTTCTCACCGATTATCACTAGAATCAGGCATTATGCCAACAGCCTTTAAGCGCGCGCTAGTCAATCCGCTACTCAAAAAGCCTAGTCTTGACGGGGACGATTTGAAAAATTATAGGCCGGTGTCTAATTTGTCATTCATTTCTAAAGTAGTTGAAAAAGCTGTCAATAAGCGACTGGCATATCACATTGCAACGAATAATCTGTATGAACCACTTCAGTCAGCTTACCGGCAGGGGCATAGCACCGAAACAGCATTACTTCGAGTTATAAACGATCTCCGCTATGGTGTCGACGATGGTAATGTGTCGTTTTTGCTTCTGCTGGATCTAAGCGCCGCATTCGACACAATCGATCATGTTAAACTTCTATCGAGATTGAGAGATGACTTTGGTGTGAATGGTGTCGCATGGACATGGTTCCAGTCTTATTTGTCACAGAGATACCAATCTGTATATATAGATGGTATACGTTCTAGCCAAATGGAACTCACATGCGGAGTCCCCCAAGGTTCTATCTTTGGGCCTGTGCTTTTCACTCTCTATACTAAGCAACTAGGATCGATTATTGATAATCACAGTTTACAGCATCATTTTTACGCTGATGACACGCAGCTCATGACAAGCTCCCCACCAACAGCCCACGACACAGCAACAGCTACAAAACAAATCACTGACTGCTGTGCTGATGTAAAGTCATGGATGTCGACAAACATGCTTAAATTAAATGATGAGAAAACTGAAGCCATGTTAATAGGACCATCACTTAGAGGAGACAAAGCTGAGCTAACCAGTCTTGCTGTAGGAGATAGCTCAATTCCAATCTCTAATAAAGTAAAAAATCTTGGTGTAATTTTGGACACCGACTTAAGCATGAAAGATCACGTTAACTACCTGTGTAAAGTATGTTTTATGCAATTACGCAACATCGCCTACATTAGAAAATATCTGACAAGAGAAGCTACCGCTACACTTGTTCCAATGACAGTTATGTCACGTGTCGACTATTGCAATAGCCTTCTCGTCGGTGCGCCAAAAAATCTCATCAATCGTTTGCAAGCAATACAAAACACAGCTGCAAGAATCGTGTCACATTACTCCAATACTCCGTAATCTACACGTGCTACCCGTCGATAAACGTATCAAGTTCAAATTCTCTGCTTAACTTACAAATGCCTAGAAGGTACTGCACCGGCTTACCTCGCCGAACTCTTAGTACTTTACAGTCCCCGCCGTTCACTCAGATCAGAAAGCAAAAAACAACTTAACATTCCTAAATTCCGAATGAATACATATGGCCAAAAAACATTCTCTTACTCAGCTCCCATCATATGGAATAAATTGCCTTTGGACATCAAAACATCCCCAAACCTGAGCACATTTAAATCTAGACTCAAGACATGTTACTTTCAAAAATGTTATCCAACACCTTGATCTGTATTTTTTCTAGAATATTCTAGATAAGCTTTCTAAGCGCTTAGAGCATGCTGCGCATGGATTTTGGCGCGTTACAAATGGACTATTATTATTATAATAGCATTTCCAAATTTGCTTCAAACATTAGGTATTGGTAGATCTTAACGAAAATTGGAGGAAACTGTACTCCAAGTCTCAACCCGAAATTTTTTTTTCAAAATTCTCATTTTCATGTGATACATGAATTACATGACACATAGATTTTCCAAATTGGCGCTGATATAGGGTAACATATAGGTATTTACACCGTAAATATTCTAGAATTTTCTTTTAAAACTTTTTGCATTGCAATTGAACTTAAATTTGTAACAATTAGAGGCCAACCACTTTGTTAAAGAATGATCGATATAGGCCTACGTCTTTATTTCAAAATATGAAATTATATTTCACAGCGTCACAACAGTGCCTAATCTTCGTCACGGCGCTTGACTTTCATCGCAGCTACTGGCTCTTAGTTCGTTTTGCTCTTAGAGTCTGCATGGCTGAAAAAAAAAAACATAATAAAATTTGTCAACCAGCAATTAGTGGTAATTAGATATGGATTTCAGTCTAGCTGAGTCGATATAACAGAAATATATACTATTACTATATAATACACACGTATAGTATTAGTATATAATACTGTTATATCGACTCTGTTAAAGCGACATGGATATAGGGTAACAATTAGGTAACTCAGGGATAATAATATGACACACTCATATAGGCTGCCGAAAACGGGCTGCCGAAAATGTACTCCAAGCTGCCGAAAATGGTTGGCTGCCGAAATGTCTATACACCAAGATAAGGATTAGTTTGTTTTTCAGCGTTTAAGAGTGCCCTTTGTTATAATCTATAACTTCTATAATAATAACATGCTTTCAATACAGGTTTGACTTCCTGGTTACGGTGTCGCCCTGGGAAACAGTGGGTAGGGGCATTGAGTTTTATTTATAGCGAAAAATAATATTGCCGCCAGAATGTAGAATGGGAGTATACTATAAAATATAAATAAGCAAATAAAATCTACTTGAATTGAATAGGCTTTTCAAGTTAAGATTTACGAAAACTGGTTACAATGAATATATGTAAAAATAATAAATAGAAATAGTACCAAATACAAGACATTAAACTTAAAAAGATTTTTATCTGCAACAGACGAATCTGTAAACCTTTAATTCAACAATTTAGCTTGAAAATGTAAATATCCTTTTTCCTTCCTACTATTCTTCTTCTTGTTCTGTATATTACCCCAATATATGAAGAATCTCCTTCTGGAGTATGTAGATAATGGTATAAAAACAACACTGTAGACGTTAAGTGAAGCATAACAAGAGTCCTGTATATGTGGTCATTGTATGGAACGTAGACACATTCCCTCTTTGGGTCAGGAATAGATTCAGTCTCTGCTGATGCGATTCATATTCGAGATAATGTAACTTAAAGAGAACAGGGCAGGTCTGGATGTGGAGTATGTAAGAGCAGGAGGACCGTGCCGTCGTTCGCCGGTTTGCCACCAAGTATGTCACACAGGACATGTACATGGAACTGTCTGGTCGTATTAAGTGATGTACAGGAGGTAAGAAAGTGAGACGTATACTCTTGCTTGAGGTTGCAGAGTCTACAGATGGTTGAAGTGGTTCCACAACTATCACGTTTCGCAAGTACTGTTTAGAGTTCATAGGTACCAGTTAAGATATTTAGTTTGATAATAGACTTCTCTGTTTCTCGCAGTGTCCCAACTGATTCGAGCCATATGCGTGCAGGAGTGCCTTGTAATTTGAACATTTCATCCGCCATGTGTACGTCACATAGATGACATGCTTGATGCTGCATTCCAGGTCTTAACCTCGCAGAACCAACAATTGCCTCGTAGACCTGGCGTTTCCATACTTATTTTGTTGGTACATGAACCAATAAGTTCTGAGCAGAGGGAAGCTGGTATTGAAGAAGAAGCTGCTGTACATAGGATGGCCATGTGCTGCTCGACATCGACTTCAGTGCAAGGTGTCTTAGTATGATGGAATATTCCTGATGTGAAGGATTGGCAACTAGATTTCTCAGCAGGCTTAGCGCTTTTTTATGAATCTCTGCTGATGCTGGTAGTATACCAAATAGTTCATAGACCATTGGATTTACTGTAGTTGGGGAGAGGCTCTGCAGTTGGCATAACAATGACCTTGCAATGTCTCCATAGGTTCCATTTCCTTGTCAGTAAGTTTCCATAGCTTTGCTCCATGAGTGGGATGTTGAAGAATGAAGATGGTGTATATATCTTCTTACTCACAATCAGATTTAGTCCATTTTCCCCATAAAAACCAGCACCAAACAGGCTGTAAGCTGCTTCGCAAGCTGAGGCTATGTTTATCTCCACTCTAAGCTGATTGAATTTTTGAGAAGTGCTCATTAGGAACCCAAGGTGAGTGGCCTCCTCTGATATAACAAGCTCCGTCTTGTAGCTGACATCGGATGTCTCTGTACAGAAGCCATTAAATGGATATATAATGACATTGGTCTGTTTTATCCCTATTGTGTAGCGCCGGGAGTCAGCGAAGTTCAGGATGATTGTCAAGGTGACCTGTGCATCTGGATGTTGATTCTTTGCCAGGATGGCTACGTCATTTGCACTTGTTGGTGCTGCTAGGGAAATATCTCCTATGTGGGTTCTGACTCCAGCGTCTTCAAGTGTTAAAAGTCGGTATTGTTAAACACCTTATAATTGATTGGGGAGAAAGATCTTCCTTGTCCGGTGCCTTGCATGATTTGAAAGGCCCGAGAAAGGCCACCTTCCCATTTGACCTGTCCTGTGAGGGCGCTGTACCAGTCGTCGAAGATGGACCATATCTGTAGTGGGATTCCCAGTTTGTATAACTCAATGAGGAGGCCATCAAGCCAGACTTCTTCAAAGGCTTTTTGAACATCCATGGTTATGAAGAGGAGATTCTTGTCAGGTTCATGGGATTCTGTGATTGGTTCAGAGACTGTGAAAGCGGTGTGTAGGTAACTAGCATTCTCTGTGAACCCCCGTTGCAGCTGGCTTTGAATTTAATCAAGAAATGGCACCATTCTTTCAGCTAGTACCCAACAGGCACATGACGCTGTTTCAACATTGAATCCACATTGAAATCACGTGATTTCAATGTGGATTCAATGTTGAAACAATGTTATGTGCCTGCTGGGTATGATCTCGAGAAGCTTGCCAATTGTTGAACAGATCATTATACCTTTTGTCCTGTATAGTCCTCCTATTATATGAGCAGCGACATCATCACCATTATCATCATCATCATCATTTTGCGAGGCATAGGTGATTGGCATGATATTGCCTCAGCATTTTTTGTTGTAGTATGGCTTGCTCAGTCCAATTCAAAAGTTCTTTCCGGAACAAACTAGTTATCTACGTCAAAGAAAGATCTTTTAAATTGGACCGAGCAAACCATACTATAGCTAAATACACCAACCTTGATAACATTCCATATGGGCTCATATGGGGTGGATCTCGGCATCTGGGATCTGGGAATGCTCAGATGGGGCCCATATAACCTATTTAAAATTTAGATTTAAATTCAGGATTTACGCAGATGCACGGCATAGGTGGATGTGAATGTAGAAGCTAAGTAAGAGCCTGAGTCCACAGTTCAATTCTAAGAAGTCCTATGAACATAATTAACTCTTGACCATATGGGTCCCATATGCGCCATGGGTGCAAACAGCATGGAACCCATATGAGCCCATATGGGAAACAATATGGGCACATGTTGGCCCCTTATGGGAATGTTATCAAGGAAGGCAATAACAAGCCAATGGCTTATGCCTCATAAAATGATGATGATAACGGAAACAAAACCACCGTATTCTGTTCTACAATGGTCTACAGCAACAACCAAAGCTAACATTAATCCATTTACAGAAGTCATTTCGGAAAAACAAAAACAAGCACAACAGGGCCGTACAATTCAATCAAATTTAGATGAGAACTGACGGCTTTAAATTCAGCTTTATTTCCAATATGATTAGCGATTGGAACAAACTATCACAAGATCTTATAATAAGCAGTCCAGAAAGTTCAACAAATGCTACTACTAAATTTACAGATTAAATCAGAGGAAAACAGCATATTTAACTTAGAGCTATAATTGATATTTGCGTGGTGAAAGAATGTCATGTGAATGTGTCGCGATAACTAATCAAGACCAAGATCAAAAGCTAGTGCTTTTAGAGGAAATCTGAAAATTTCTTGCTAGGATTACTAGCTAATGTGAATTGTGTATGTACGTTATGTTTATTTCTAGTATTGTGCTTGTGGATTAAGAAACCCAGATACAATAGAGCATCGCCTTGTTGTGTAGCCGGTAGCTGAGATGAGAAGTAGTGCATCGTGCTGGTTCTCAATGGTAAAGCGAATTATCTGCAAATATGATCTGCCATCAGCCTGGGAGCGGCTAGATAAAATAATGCTGAAACAAAGATGGAAGATCATGGTGAAGAAGGCTGTAGTAGACTATTGGATGGAGAAGTGGTATAAGGAGATAGAGGAGAAGGTCTCTTTAAGATCCCTTAACCCACTGGCAGTGCAAGAAGGTGTTGCTCACCCTGTGTGATCAAGCGTCTAGCCTGCTCCCATGGATGTAGAGAAGGCTGCTATCAAGGCAAAGTTATTAACTGGGTCTTATAATCTGTAAAGCAATAGAGCCCAGTTCAACAAGTACCATGCAAATCCCACATGTTTACTCTGTGGCACTGAAGTGGAAGATAGACGTCATCTTATTGCTATATGTAGTGCCTATAGAGATCTGCGAGAGTGTTATGTACAGAGGGTAAAGCAAGCTGATGGTGTGTCCTGAGACATTGCTGAATTTACCTCTGGATTGCTCAAGTGTTTTTCTGCCTACGACTGCACAGCATGCAGTTTCAAGTGATCATTTACTGCAGAATGTGGAAAGACGCACAACAGATTTAATCTACAAGATCCATGGTAGACTACAGCAGACTCTCAGAATCTGACAGCTCTGACCTACCATGATTCTTTCTGCCAACCTACATTAGGGCTCCTTTCATTGTCTTTAATATTATGTCTGCTTCGCCAGTGCATAACAACTGTTGAAGCCTCTCGATACATTACCCTGCACTGTCTTCTCTGTCATACCAGCTCATCAGCATGCATACTAACCTTCCAGTAGAATAGCCAGCATAGCTTTCAAGACTGTCTCCCTTGTATATACTGAATGAACTCACATATTACACATTTAGCTCACTACCGCGATTGTAAATATAACATGTAAATTGGTGCTGAACTCTTCTGATAGTAGAAGATTTCTCTGTTTCTTTGCTAACTAACATTTACGTGTCTAACATAACATGGTATATAATAATATATTGACTCATCACAAGGAAACCGACTTGACACCCTTGGGAACTACTACTAAGACTGTATACCAGGATTAAAAACTGGGTGTGCCTTATTCAGAGGTGGTGGGGTAGGGTGGGGGAAGGGGGGAGATCACGAACTGAATTGAACTTAACTGTTGCAGATATGTGTGAGTGGCTTGATGCTGGTAATGGCCACATGCATGTAATGTTGCATTGTAAGCTATGACAGCAAGCTTGTGTGGTATGGCTGTGTCCTGCATTTACTGACTCTGCATTTTTCGACTGCCGGGCTGGCTGTTTCCCGCTGTTTCTACGTTTACCCGGAAATTGTATCTTGAAACCAGAACTGCGCACACATGTCACCAATTCCATGTGCAATTAAAAAAACTCATTGGTGAGCAATATAATGTGCTAGTAGTATGTTACTACAAATAGTGCCAGGAGTACTTTTGGCCTTAAATTAAATTATTATTAGTTATTCTTAAATTCTTTCCACGATTTTGCTGTTTAATAATTTCATGATGAAACCGGCCAAAAAACAGCCTCTGCAGATGTCTTGACGAATGTCCATTTGCAGGTCAAGTTATTCCAGTGGTAAATTTTCTAAAATGGTGTCACAGCGTACAAATGGACATTCAATAAGTAAATATCTTGATATTCCTGAATAGATTTAGACATTAAAGAGCTAAAAAGAAATAGAATTCTTGAAATATAATGGACTACTCTAGTCATACTCGAACGTCCTAATATGACATGATTTAGATGCCATCTTGGTCTTTATGTAAATTCTGTAAATTATCATTGCTCTATATACAGTGGTAGGTGAATTACAGTTAATTATTTATTATTTATTCTATATCATGCCGATGTCAGGTAAATGAACTAATTTATCCACACATATTGATAACAAGTAGATTCACGATTCAATGTTATTTATCTAGCCTGTAGAGAATCATGACTCTATTTTAGTGGTATACATGTATGTAAATATTATGTGGAATGAGAACCCTTCAGTTTCTGGATAGTCATTGTTAGATGTCTTCAGTTTTGTATGTATGAACGCGTGGTGAAAGAATGTACTGTCGCTTTCACCGAGATCTTCACATGTGTGATCATATGACGTTCGCATATATGAATTTAATCAGGGTCCAATGACGTTGCTCATTCCCATTAAAGTAAATGGTGTTTCTGCCAATGTACACTACTGCACAAGTGACTGTCATTGGCAGAAATTCTGCAAATAATTTACTATACCCTTTAAAACTGGTGGATTTAATTTTGTTGAAAGGTGCAGGTTGAGATAATATTACCCACACAGAAATTGTTAAGCCAGTCACAGTAGCATTAGGCTCTATGCTGTTCAACTGGCTTGAACTTCTCATCAATATTAATGGCCCAATTATACTAGGTCTAGACTTACTGAATGCATATAAAGCTACCATTAACCTGACTAGACTGTGTCTGATGGTTAATGGGGAACAGATTCAAGCATCGAGTTTGAGAGCTCATGGGAAGGTGGTCCAGGTAGCCCTGGTAGGATTGAAGCAGAAAGGGGCCGTTGGTTCTTTGGAGGCTGTGCAGAACACGGGTGTTCTGTCTCGGGAAATGCAAAATGATGTTGTGCTCCAGCTCTCATGTAAACTGGCCAGTCTGGTAGCACCTCATACAGAGGCCACTTCCAAGGATTCCCAGATTCCTGTTTTGCTAAGGAACCCATCGGCACAATATATCACATTGGAACAAGACTTCAGGATCCGAACGTTGTGGGACTTGGTCATATCAGTCGCATCAGTGTGGTATCTATAGGCCTATGCGTTTAGCTTGATGTTACGCAGTTGCCCCTAAAATTAAGACAAAACATTTTGTGTCACTTTTAGGGCCTTGAAACTTGGGGCCCTGTGCAAACTAGTAGACAGCTACATATAAACTAACTAGACATTAGCTACGGGCATATAAATGTATTAAAACTGTGACTGTGGTGCTACGGGTATACCAGTTGCAATTCTCTCCCAGGGGGTGGGCGAGTGGCTGGGCGAGCACCTCCTGCACCCCTCTGCATCCGCCCCTGCAAGGTGGAGTATGACTGGACTTCAGAGCACCAGGTGGCTTTCAAAAATCTTCAGGGTGCTATGGCTAATCCTACAGTGTTTGGTTATCTGACACCGGAGGGTACCTTCATATTAGACACTGATGCTTTAGAGTCTGCCATTGGTGTAGAGCTATCTCAACTTCAGAATGGGAAGGAGGTACTGATTGGCTTGACACCAGCTCAGTGTAAATATTGTGTCACACACAAAGTGTTGCTAGCCATGGTGACATTTACTAAGCTGTACCGCATGTATTTACAGGGACGGTCATTTATTGTGCAGACTGGCCATTACAGTCTCACTTTGCTGCTCAGTTTCAAGCACATTGAAGGACAACTAGCCAGATGGCTAGAAGAACTGTGGCAATATAATATGACCATGCAGTACAGGCCCGGTAAACAGCACTCTAATGCTGATGGTCTATTGCGAGCTCCGAGTGATTCATCACATTGCCACTGCCAATCTCTTAGTTCATTATCCTATGGTAGGTATAAATATTGTACCAAGCTTCAGCAACAATAGTCCTAATTTGAACAAGACGTTGATGATGTAATTCCTTTGGTTTTTAAGACCATAAGGGTCATTCAAGTGGGTAATGAGGAACTATCAGAAGGCGACACAGACAGTGATGATCCCGATCAACTTCTGGGCGGTGTTGCCCTAACAGACCACATTATTGGAAGGTCAAACTAGTTAGATGCATTCCATTTAGATGATCTAAGGGAGTGCCAATTGGACGATCCTGATCTGAAAACTGCAGTATCATGGATTGATCACATACAGACATCTGACATGGAGCTATATTGAGCTATTCCAGCTGTCACGTTTCGGTGGGCTCGCCATGATCAATTGATTTTCGTCAATAGCATTTGGCACTATCTCTGGGTAGAAGCAAATACCACATATAATTTACTGGTAATGTGAAAAGTCCCTCCAGAACCGGGTTTTGGAAAAATGCCATGAGTCCGAGCTTGTCAGTTTGAGAGAGAGGGGTGGGAGGGAGAGAGAGAGAGAGAGAGAGAGAGAGGGTGAGGGAGGGAGGGAGGTAGGGAGGGATGGAGAGAGGGAGGGAGGGAGGGAACGAGGGAGAGAGGGAGGGAGGGTGGGAGGGAGGGAGGAAGGGATGGAGAGAGAGAGAGGAGAGTGGGTGAGGGATGGAGGAAGGGAGGAAGGGAGGGAGGGAGGGAGGGAGGGAGGGAGGGAGAGAGCGAGAGAGAGAGAGAGAGATTGAAGGTGGCTAGATATATCTGGTATGGATACTCCCATGATGTTGCGACATATGTGAAATTATATCAGATTTGTACCCGTAGCTAAAAAGCTTCCATCTGACCTAGAGCCACTCTGGTCGAGTTCCTTGCTGATTTCCCCCGGAATGGGTACATATGGACATTTTAGGCCCTTTTATCACATCCGTACAAGGAACTAGATATAGGTTTATGATCATAGGTCAGTCCACCAAACGGGTTGAGTGCTATGCGCTCCTGAACAAGGGGAAGAATTCGTAGCCAAAACCTATGTGGAGCGTTTTGTCAACACGTTTGACTATTCATATTTCCTCCACACAGACAAGGGTCGTAAATTCGAGAGCAATTTAGTTAAGGAACTGTTACATCTACTAGAGATTTCAAAAACACTTACCACAGATTCGAATGGACAGATTGAATGAATAAACCATACCATATTGCAGCGTATAAGATGTTATCTGCAAGATCATGGGCGACAGGCACATTGAGACAAGTGTATTCCTTTCATCGCTGGAACTATATGATCTATTGTAAGCTGACGGACTGGCTATATACCCACATCATGGTGATGTTTGGTCGAGAAGTGCTGCAGCCTATTGACATAATGTCCAAGTGTCCTTTGTCTGCAACTACCGATTCTGCCCCATCAGACGCAAATGGCTTGGTCCAACAGTTACAGGAAACGTTGCACGAAACTCATGAGGTAGCATGGGATAACCTTAAAACGGTTGATGTGCCAGAAAAGAGAGTATTATCTACGTCCACATAAGCATACCTATAACGTCGGTGATGTAGTTTATCTTGCTAACTCTGCAACTAAGCTATGTCAGTCTAGTCAATTACAACCTCCTTGGACGGGTCCATTTATTATTTATAAAAAGTTATCTGAAGCACTATTTGATATCAAAAACCAACTTCGGGAATTAATCGTTCAACATAGTAGGTGAAAACTTTGCAAAGATCGTGGTTTACTTCTCTGGGTATTATGTATGAGACGTGCTATTACCGCTGAAGATCATAGTGACGATGGTGATGGTGAATGATGGTGACTTATTATTCTCAATGGCTGTATGTTGGTGTAGCACAGATCGGCTGGTCAGGTACGAGCCATCCCAGCACATCTGGGTATGAAATGGCCAGACCGGGTATGGCGGAAGGGCCTGTTGACCCTGATGTAAACTCGTCCAGTATGTGGGGTGAGTGATGTGCTCGATGGTAACTCACCAGATCTGCCATACCATGTCGACCGGTGGTGAAACAAATCCGCATATGTTGTGTTAGACTTTTAAACATTTTTGACCACAGCTAGGGCACATTGCCCGATACATCGTGTGAGCTATTCAATGCATCTCGTCTTGTGATCCACCAGAATGCATCAGCATTATTAAGTTCTCATCTGTAGCCCTTCGATAACTATAGGGCAGCTTTCAGTTTCCGCACCAGTACGGAACTTTCAACCTACTGCTTAAATGATTACCTTTTCGTGTAGACGTGACTAACTACTAGCCATCCGCTTCCACAGATGTTGTTCTTCACTATTCCTGAGAATGAGCTGCATCAGACAGTTCGCCTGCTGTTTTTCCTAGCAGCTGACTTCCGCCTCGTGCCATCTTGTGTTCCAAATATGTTACACTTCAATTATTGTGACTTCAGAACTTCTTCCGTACCGATGACTAATAGATACTCCGTCATTGCCATATTATTGTATTTATGTATTATTTTTGTGTAACAGGTACTGATGACCAATAGGTAACATCCGGTCAATTAAGAGCACATTTTTATAGTTTATCATTATAATGTATATATTACTCTTGTTTCCGTGCCTACAAGCACCGTCAAGTTCGTGTGACCGTCTATTCTTACTGTTTTGTGATAAATTATTGCAGTCACCATCCTAGTTATTTGCTTATTTCATATAAAAACATTCGAACCGCAATTTTCTAGGCTACATAATTCGGCAATAACAACCACACCACCTTGTTCCCCTTCCGCATCAATTTTTCACTGAGGTCACTGATTATGTTCTCATTGCGCGAACATGACATGCGGTCGACTAAACCTGGACTATTTTAGCTCGATAGGATAGGTTTATAGTAGTAGGGTCGATTAAGGGTCGATTACTCTGTAGGAATCATTTTGTGTTAGTCTCTTTTCCGGGAGTAGCGGATATGTAACACCGCACACTGGCTAGATTGTATAAATTGGCCATTTACCGTAAGGCCTCCATTATGTGAGTAATTGTCTCTGTCTACACTCCGCCAGCTTCCGGGCTTATTAATTGTTTGGCCCACCCTCCATCACGTTATTTAGAGCTGACTTTGGAACTACTGGGGTTCCAGTGCAGCTAGAAATAAAGTGACGATCACCTCATACACCTCCCTTGTATCCCCGGATACTAGTTAGTTATAAAACCCCGCCAAAGTAGGAAGCACTGCGAAAATATTATAGTTTCTGGCCTGCAGTGCACCTCTGGGCGAAACTACCCTAACGTCAGGTAAATGTTAATTCCCTGGGTGGGTATCTCATATGATCCGCCCACAACACACTGGTGATGGACAGGACTCAGGTCTCCATCTAACTCTACAAGCGACTGCGTGCGGTCTTAGAACCCACCACGCCCTCACGGGAAGGTCACTAATGTTGGATAGCTGCCTCTTTGTCCCCACCCTAAGCTTGTATGTGCTTTTGAACACTTATGTACTATGACTTGTCCTTGTGCTGTTATATATGATCATGATGCGATGATGACAGGATCATTATATGATTCCGGAGCTTTCACTTCCGCATGCTGTCCAAACTGAGGGGGATGTTCCATTGGGTGATCATGCGGTCACCGAACATTCTCGCCCATTTGACTAATATGTTAAAGATAGTTAGCTCACTCTGCCATTTGCGGCTTAACTTAGATCTGGACCCAAAAACTAAATGTTAGGATAGGATCTAGCAGAGGGACCATATAAATAAAGCGGCAGCTACCAATGCAGTATATTTGAACTTACATAAGACGACAGTGTTGAATTCTGCAGAAATAATCCACCCCATCTTCACGTAATACAGTGTGCATCACATTAAACTTATAATTTCACTAGGTTGACTCTTTTACAAAATATTGTTTGAACAAGAGAGTGGCCCTTTTCCATCTCTGTTCCCCCACTTCGGCGTTGTAGGATTTTACCGCTTTCCTTTTGCAACAAATAATGTTTATAGGGGTTAATTTGGTTTATATTAAACTTGCTAAGTAGCCATGTTAGGATCCTCCTTTGCGGGGATGCCTCACGGATCTTACTCTGTGAGGTTACTCTGTCGAGGACCATGATGATGAGTCATCTACTTGACCCTATGTACTCGACCTCTTAGGAGTAGCAGCAAACGAGTATCATTGTTTGGCTGCTACACTTATTAATTATTGTATGTATTTAATTATGTCCCTGTCCTAAATGGAGCTGTGGGATCGTCACACCGGTGACACCAACAGCGAGGATGAGACCGCGAGGTTCAACTTCTGTGGCAATGGTCGCATGACCCCATTGGAATGTAAACATTCCACCAGTTCTGGAAGTCGGTTTCTGTACAATCCAGCAGCGTGCAACACCGGATCCGCAACCCCGAGGTTCGCAGCTAACCACCAGCCTTGTCCCAACGTACCGCGCACTGGTGGTACCGTGGAACGAGAGTATCTGGCGGACAGGCGCGCACGCCCAGAGGCTACATTATCTGATGATGACCATGTAACAATTTTTGGAGAGATTTGGATGAGACTATTGCTTATGACATTGATCCATCGTCATCAAATCTGCAGGATGATCTAGATGCTTAATTCCTCATTGCAGAAGGAAGGCAATGCTGTGTGAGGTGTTGGAACTGGTTTTCGTGTCCGGAATACTGAGGCCGATATACTAGGTTCATAAGTGTTCTACTTCCATTATGAACACTTAGCCAAGCAACGGAATACATGATGATTATATACACCAAGGCCATATCCTTAATCTTACTCCTCACGAAATTTGGTAACTCTAGTCTGTTATTTAGTTTTACCGGTAACGGTAGTAGTAAAGTAGTAAAGCATCATGGGTAAATAGCATTGTTTATTAAAATGTTGCAAAGACTGAAATTCTATATTAAATAATGACGTGCTTCTGCTGCTGCTGATGATGATGATGACGTTGATGATGATGGATGATGATCATGAGGAGGTGAAGGAGGAGGAGGAGGAGGAAGAGGAGGAGGAGGAGGAGGAGGAGGAAGAGGAGGAGGGGGTGTCGTTGAGGAGGAGGAAGAGGAGGTAGGTTGTGGTGATGGTGGTGGTGGTGGTAGCGGTTGTCATCGTGGGGTGCTGATGGTGGCTGTCGTGGTGATGGTGGTTATGGTGTTGTTTGTTGTGGTGTTGGTGGCGGGTGATAATTTTTCCAATAAAGAGCTCCGAACATGCACGTAGAATTTCAGAATTTTCGGATGACACAAATATTTATCCACACCGTCCATCCTTTCGTTCGTCCTTTCTTACCAGACAAGATGCCAACCACACAGAGATTATTCGCTCAAATCTTTGCAGGATCCTAAATGAAACAAAGAAAATCAAGGAGATACCTACTTCTCCCCGATATATCTGCTATTTGCCATTTCTTCTTGTTTGTGGTGATACCGTGTACAAATTACAGATAAAACATTTGCATGATGCTAACACTTACTGGGATACTTTCAGCTCATCCTCTGGCTTATTTAGGCTTACCAGATTCCGTTGATCATCAACATGTTTCACAATTGCCCATTCCAGTTTTAGCTGTGCCCCGCCCACCTCTAGATAAGCTCCACCCAGACTTCGCCGTGTTGGGATCGATCGATCCTAGAATGTTCTAGCTATTAAATTCCTGAAAACTATACAGGTAAGCTGTTGAATATTTCGTAACTATTTTGACTGGGTGCTATTGCTGCCTATGGTTACAATTCGTACAACAACGCATAGTCCGTCTTCAAATATGCGTTCGTGACGCACTTATCTGCGTCGTTCATGACGTCATAATGACATCATTAATTATCATGTCATTCTACACATAACATAGTTCATTATGACGTCATAAGACGGATGGATAAAGCGGAAATGTCTATTTACAAGACCATTCCACACCTTTTTTCTGCGAATCATGAAGAACAACAGTGTAGTATTACACACGGGTAAGTCATGGAATCTAAGGAATGAATGACAAATGGTTTTGGCAACTATTTCTGCAAGCAGGTGAACTGGAATAAATCACATATTGTTGCGAAGACCAGTGGGGAACCACAAGAAGCTGTAGGGTAATGATCTGAAATGAGGCACACATAATACCAGGACATCCATATCTGAGGAATAGATAATGGCCTGCCAAATGTCAGAAAAGGAATCCCCTGGTCAATATCGCTTCAATGTGCAGAAAGTGCTACCTTCTTGTTATGACTGAAGAGGACGTTTATGGCTGAATTGGTCATTACGTGGCGAATGGTCAAGGAAATATATAGTTGTGCTAGAATGCGCAACACGCCTTGATAGCATTATACCCCGTATTGGGAATTATACCCTTTATTGAGCAAGGCAGCCAAAACTGACCTCTATAATGGTCTTGAGGAATTCGCATTTATAGGCCCAGAACTTCAGGACCAGAGAGTTGGAATTCAGTTGTAAATGTTTAAAAATAATTGTATTCGCATGCACCACAACAAGGGCCGTTTTGGCTGGCTTGACCATTACAGTGTTAAGTTGATATCTTTAGATAGGATAATTCAAGTGTATGCATCCTTTTAGTTAAGTCTCAAAGATGTATGTATGATTACTGTATTATGGGGCTGTAGTAGTAGAAACATCCTACAGCTGCAATCAGTCCTTCTTCGCTTTTGCCCATTGTGTCTTGTCCTCAGCCGAAATCCTTAGCTTCCTCAGTTCCATTCTTGACTTGAGTGTACCGAGTCCTGTTTTCCTGAGCTCACCCCGTAGCACGCTTAGCAGATTTATGCAATGGTGTCCTCTCCTGGCTTTGTATTTGCTGGCTCCGAGTAGGGCGAATTCCAAAGATGCATCAAGTCAATAGGGATATAACCCAGGTATGGTCTATAGGTGCTATTTTTCTAATCCACGAGTCAAAGGAAGGGGAGACTGGAATCTCTGGAAGCCAAATTGTGCTCAACGCCTAGGCCCATATGAATTTAGCTTCTCGGATACACATGTAACTCAGGCACCATTGCTCCAGTGGGAAGTAAGTTATCCAGAAAGAAGCTGACCCCCTTGTAACTCAGTAAAACTATCGCTAGACCAGGTCTTATGCAATATAATCGGCCTCCCACTACCCTGATGAGAGGGGAGGGCTACTGCTTTAGCAGAAACACACGCACGAGACTGACGCATGCAACAGCATTTTGTTAATCGTAACATTTTTCAGCACAGGCTCACTTTTCTTCATTCACTCAAGCTATTTACAATAGCATATAAGGGAAATATATATTATGTACAGTTTCAGCTGCAAATAATTAACATTTCATCATCATAGATATCTAGGCTGTAGTAGTAGTAGTAGTAGTAGTAGTAGTAGTAGTAGTAGTAGTAGTAGTAGTAGTAGTAGTAGTAGTAGTAGTAGTTGTAGGTGTAGTTGTAGTAGTAGTAGTAGTACTAGTAGTAGTAGTAGTAGTAGTAGTAGTAGTAGTAGTAGTAGTAGTAGTAGTAGTAGTAGTAGTAGTAGGCCTAGTAGTAGTAGTAGTAGTAGTAGTAGTAGTAGTAGTAGTAGTAGTAGTAGTAGTAGTAGTAGTAGTAGTAGTAGGCCTAGTAGTAGTAGTAGTAGTAGTAGTAGTAGTAGTAGTAGTAGTAGTGGTAGTAGTAGTAGTAGTAGTAGTAGTAGTAGTAGTAGTAGTAGTAGTAGTAGTAGTAGTAGTAGTAGTAGTAGTAGTAGTAGTAGTAGTAGTAGTAGTAGTAGTAGTAGTAAGTGAAGGCACGCATTTATTTAGCTCTGCAATTGCTTCCCGAATTTGCTTGTTTCTAGCGCGAATTTGTAGATAAATCTTATACATATATTTCGTATTAGTATTTCCTTTCAAACTTTATGTTTAATTTGTAAATTCTTGTCTTGGTTGGAGCGCATTTTGTGTCTCCATTTTCTAAGGGCACTCCTCCTCGCTGGCGGTTTCAGCCATTCAATAGGTCTTCTCTTACTGTGGTCAATGCAATACTTTTCTCCCCGTGCCAGAGCGCATTATATTTGGCAAGATCGCCTGAGTGAGTGGATTTAATTCCTTTGTCATTTGTAAGCGCAAGCCTAGCACTTTGATTTTATAAATCTTTATAGTCAGTTAGCTGTTCCCAGTCAACTCGAACAGACCAACAAATATATGACTGTAATATGTTAGTATGCATTAGGAAACCACGTTAATCGGCTGGGTGTTAGTGAACCACTTAGAAAGTTGTTCACACTAACAAATATACGACTGTACAATCTATTCGTATATATGTTGGTAGGTGTTAGGGTTTCAAAAGGGGACACTATTTATTTAGTGTTTAGCTCTTTCCATGACGTCTTGGTATTATATATTTGTATTACCCCTTATATATTGTAGTAGTATGGGTTTCCTCTTTTATTAAAACACCATGGCAACCGCCTATAAGCGTACCCTGAGTCTTAAAATCACGACAAAGGCTTGGGGTGTTTCGGCAATTGAGGTGTGTCATGGGTTGAAGAATGTAGTTGGGGCAGGGCCACGAGTCTTTCAAGGTCTCATTAACGTTTCCAAATCTGTATGGAATATCACCGTAGTTAATGAAAGTGTGAAGGAAAAGTTGCTCGACGAGGTCCTTGTCGTGAAGGGTGAGGTGTGTAATGTGGAGGAAATAGATTCTGATCGTCTATTAGTAAAGATGAAGGTTCCATTAGAGATCCCAGATGAGCGGGTTATCAATGAATTGATCAAGTATGGTAAAGTGGACAAAGTAGAACATGAGACCTATCTATTTGATCGAACCTTAGAAAATGGCATCAGAAGAATTTGGTTCGAAAAGGTAGAGCAACCTCTCCCAAGTAAGATCACGATAGATGGTCGATTTATCTTGCCATTATGGTACAGGGGGAAAATCAAAGAGTGTAGAATCTGCTTAAGCACAGTACATCTTGCAACAGATTGCCCTAACAAAAACAAATGTCTAGTTTGTGGATCATCTGATCATTTTAAGTGGCGATGACCGCAGAACAAATATATCAAAAAGGGTGCTGATAAAAGTGCAGAGCAAGTTGTCTCTAAAGAGAATGTCATAGAACCGGTAGTTGCTGAGATTGTAGCTGAAATCCATGTTAATGGGAAGCACGTTGCTAAAGAAAATGTCATCGAACCAGTAGTTGCTGAGATTGTAGATGAAGTCCATGTTAATGAGAAAAAACTAAGTATCCAATCGCTGTAGTTGCAGGCGATGAAATAATGGTTCTAGATGAGGGGCTAAGTCTTACTCCAGTAACAAGTCAATCCAAGTCTGATGTCAGGGAGGCTAATTCCACACAAGTTGAAGATGATGATCAATACCCTCTGGAAGAGAGTTTTAATTTAGGACAAGTAAAATTCAGGCCGCAAGATACTGAAACTAACTTTGATTTTCCACTGAGTACACTCAATCTAGATGATTTAAATAATATAGAGAAAGTAACTGGTGTCTCGGATCGATTGAGTGGAACAAAGCGACAGAAAGATGGAGAGAGTTCTGAATCAGAAATAGAGGAAAGTGATATAGAAGACGATAATATGTCAGTCGCTGAATCCGATATATCCATTCAAACACAGAGTTCTAAATCACCTGATGAAATGGTCATGTACATGTCAGAGGCAGGGGAGGTGTTAGTTCCATATGTGATGGCAAAAGGGGTTAAAAATAGGCATCTGCGTCATGATTCAGATATATTAAAATGTAAGCATTTGGAAAAAGTCGAGCTACGTAGTGCAGCAATTGCGAGTAAAATAGGTAAATGGTCTAAGAGAGGGTCGAAAAAACCAAAATCTAGTTAGCTTAATAATGGCGGTTATACACATCATTTTATTACTTTTTATGCTAATTTGCACACTCAATTGTAGAGGCTTAAATAGTGACATAAATCAACGTCATTTACTAGAGACTCTGAAAAATGAGCAGATTGACATTGCTTTGATACAAGAAACAAAAATTCAGAAGTCAGAATCATACGATAATTTAGAAAAGATTTCTGCATCCAGAATATTCTTTTCGTTATCTCAAGATAATAGTGCCGGCGTAGCAATTGTTATACTCCCTCATTGTTCCGCCTATGTAAATAGAATCTCTTCAGTATCAGGTGCAAATGGTCGCTGGGTGAGAGTCACGCTAGATATACAACAAACACGTTTCACGTTGCTGTGTATATATGCACCTGCATCTCATCAACTATGTCGTAATTTTTGTAATGAGGTGTCTACAACAGCACTAGATAACATCACTGAAAACTTAGTAATGGGTGGTGATTTTAATTGTCTCATAGACAAAGAAAATGACAGGAATGCAACTTCATCTTATAGTGATACATCACATAGACTCTTAAAAGAAATATGTGATAATGAAAATTTAGTTGACACCTATAGAATATCAAAACCTCATGGTAAAGATCTTACATGTTTTTCGGCAGATGGTAAAGTTGGTTCAAGGATCGACAGAATTTATGTGAATAGTTTGTTGACAGGGTACTGCAGAGATGTTAATATTAAGCCAGTCGCATTCTCAGATCATAACATGGTTTGTGTAACCTTTGCCAATGCTGATTGGGTAACAAAAGGGGTTGGGTTTTGGAAATTAAACACATCACTGTTTGGAGCAGAATTTTATAAGAATAATATAAAGAGTTGTTGGCAACATTGGATTAATAGGAAAGCATCATATAAGAGCACATTGCAATGGCGGGAGGATGTAAAACTGGATTTAAAGTATGTTTCCCGAAAGTATGCTATTAGAAAAGCACGGGAAATACGCAAATGCAAGAAAACATTTCATCGATCACTGATGAAAATAAATGCTAAAGTAAATGATGGTGAAGATAATTATTATGAATTACCGGTTAAAATTAAAAGTAAAATAAGAGATTTAGAACAATATGAGTTTGAGGGTGAAAAAATTAGAGCAGCAGCCCAGATGCACGCAGAAGGGGAAAAGCCAACCCGATATTTTTGCACATTAGAAAAAGCACGGGCAATAGACAAGGTGATGTGCTCATTAAACATGCCGGATGGTTCAACCATCTTTACCAACAATGAAATGAGTACTATTGTATGCAATTACTATGAGTCATTGTACAAGTCAGAGGGAATTGATGAAGATGCAAAATTGGATTTGTTAGCAAATATAGACATAAAGGTGTCAGACACAGGCAGTGAATTTTGTGATCAACCCTTAACACTAGAAGATTTAACTAAATCCCTTAAAGGTATGAAACTAGAAAAATCACCGGGGTGTGATGGCCTTCCAGTTGAATTTTACCAAACGTTTGGCACCTTGTAGGTCCAATAATAGAAGAATTAGCCACTGAAATTTTTTAGAACGGCCATTTACCATCAACTATGGCTAGGCCATACGTAAGGCTAATATATAAACGAAATGACAGACGTCTAATTCAGAATTACAGACCAATTTCTCTACTATGTATAGACTACAAAATAATATCCAGAGCACTAACATTGAAACTAGGTAGTGTTTTAGGAGAAATCATTGGAACAGAGCAGACATGTGCTGTACCTAGGAGGACAATTTTAACCAATACCATGTTAATAAGAGACCTTATGCAATTGGTTGAGAAGGATAGCATCCCTTCAGCTGTGATTGCCTTGGACAACGAAAAGGCATTTGACCGTGTGGAATGGGATTTTCTTTTTAATTCTTTGCAATCGTTTGGGTTAGGCTCAAACTTTATTAAATGGGTTAAGATTTTATATACGGATATCAAGAGTAGCTATTTAGTGAACAATCAATTATGCAGAGAAATTGTCTTAGAACGTGGTGTTAGACAGGGGTGTTCCCTATCGCCATTATTATTTGTTATTGTGATGGAATCCCTTGGCATAGCATTGAGGCAAAATAATAACTTTCAAGGCATATGTATTCGTGGCATAGAAAGACCACTTAAGCTGTCACAATATGCTGATGACACAACTGTGTTTGCTAGTTCAAACAATGATTTTGCAATTTTAAACCATGTACTAGAAAAGTTCCAAAATGCATCTGGTTTGAAAATCAATAAAGGAAAATCCAAAGGATTATTTTGGGGGCCATGGAAAGAGCGGAATGACCAGCCACTTGAAATCAATTGGTCTAATGATACCATTAAGATTTTAGGCATCTATTTTGGCAGGAAACCGAATACAACACAAAATTGGAATGAACGAGTATCTAAGCTTAAGAGAATATTAGCAAATTGGAAGTGTCATCGTCTTTCAATTTTTGGTAGAGTCTTTGTTGTCAACAACTTGGTTTTATCTGGGCTATGGTATACAGCATCTGTTGTACACATGCCAAAACATGTAGAAAAGGAGGTTAATGAGATGATATTGTCATTCATATGGGAAGAAAAGAATCATTTAGTTTCCCATCGTGTTCTCAATAATGGTAAGTTAGAAGGAGGATTTGATTTAATTGATATTAAAGTTAAATGTGTTTCTTTAAGGTTAAAATTTTTGAATGATCTTATTACATCAGATGAGACGTGGGCATGTGTTTCACGAGCTCTCATGGAGAGAATTGTAGAACCATTTCTGGCGGAGCATGTTTTTACCTCAAAGAAGCCACCTCCGAATAGCCAAATGATACCAGATGTGTTTAAAGATCAAGTTAAGGAGTTAGAAATATTTGACAGATACATGCCTCCACCTACGTGCTGGAAGGAAGTACTAGAACAGCAATTGTGGGGCAATAGTAATATATGTTATAACAATGCAGTACTTTATCTACCGTCCTTTGCAAAATATGGCATTCACCATTTATCTGATATGATACACCCTCAAACGCGTAGATGGGTTTCAATGCAAGAAGTAGCTAGAAAAACACATATGAGGCATATAGATGTCCAGCGGTTACTAAATAAAATAAAATATGCTGTACCAATTGAATGGCTTCGTCTGCCAAATGTAAACAATAATAGTTTGACTCCACAACCTGCATTAGTTCTTGATGATGAGATGTTAAAATAGAAGATGAGATCCAAGGAATGGTACCACATTATGAGACGAAAACAAGTAACACCTCCCATAGCAATTAGGAGATGGGATGACTCAAGCTATAAACCATCCAGTTGGAAAAATGTATGGAAAATCTTACATTCTCCATACATACCAAATATGGCTCGTGATTTATTGTGGCAATTACTACATCGACGGCTATGGGTGGGACACTTGACATACAAGTGCAATATTACGACTTCTGATAGGTGTTACCTATGTCAAACAGACGAGGAAACAATCGAGCATTTATTTGCGGAAAGTCCAATATCGTCACAATTTTGGGACTATATCAGCCAAATCTTGGCACAATTTGGAGCGAAGCCCATTGTTCTAGAAACGCATGTAGTCTTATTTAGAGAATTTGGATCAAGCGGTGTAAATATCATAAAGTCTGAAAGGACTATTTTAATAACAATGCTAACCATAGGTGTTTGGGCCATTTGGAAACATCGGTGTGCACAGACGAAAAATCCAACTATGGGCAATCACAATAGAGCAATAAAGGCAATATTTCGTTCAATGCTGCTGAATCATATTCCTTGCGAATATTTTAGATTAAAGCAGCGTGGTAAAGAAAAAGTATTCATGGACATATGGTGCAAAACAAACATAGTTTCAATAGAGTTGGGAACTGTAAAAATAAATGAGCCTGCACTAGCTTAAATCATTTAATTACTACAGCTGATTTATCTATGTCTTTTAATTAATCTGTGTCCTGTAATTCATTTTAGTCTGCACTTTGATATTGTTATGTTTAATAATTCATGTTAACAAATAAACAGCCTGGGGTAATTTAATAATCAATCGATAAAGTAAGTTGCCATTGAATTATAAAATCGTCCCGGGTAATTTTAGAAACTTGCACAGGGTTTTATAGGGTTATTTGTTCCCGGGTAATTTACAAAACCTTACAACAAAGTAAATCAAAAATGTAAACAAGAGCGCCATCTATTTCCATCTATTTTTCTGTAATTTCCCTGCTGACTATATATGTTATGCTACCCAAATGCTACTACGCCCGCTGATCTTTAAAGCATCAGCCCACTGGCGTCAATGGTTGACTTATTTGTCATTGATTGACGAGTCACTTTTCATTTGTTGAATAGTTGCACTCGCCACACGGGCCTACTACCACACATGGATTGAATGGTAATTTACAAAACCTTACAATAAAGTAAATCGAAAATGTAAACAAGAATGTCATCTATTTTTCTGTAATTTTTTCTGCCGACTATATGTATTATACTACCCAAATGCTACTACGCCCGCTGATCTTTGAAGAATCAGCCCACTGGCGTCAATGATTGACTTATTTGTCATTGATTGACGAGGCACTTTTCATTTGTTGGATAGTTGCACTCGCCACACGGGTCTACTACTACACCTGGGTTGAATAGTAATGCCTTTGTTAAGTTTTGTTTTGCTATCGGATCTTTATCAGCCTATTGTTTTGTATCTATACTTTTTAAGCCATATGTATTAAAGATTGTATTAATGCTCATTATTTATCTTTTGTTTTGGTGTAATATTAATCAGGCTTACTAGTTTACCAGGGGTTTTTTCTGGGGGTTTGCAAGCCTCTTTAAAGGAGTTCCTCCGTGATGTTTGTCCGACTGCGTCAGCGTCGGATTTTCAACAAAAAAAAAGGTGGTAGTAGTAGTAGTAGTAGTAGTAGTAGTAGTAGTAGTAGTAGTAGTGGTAGTAGTAGTAGTAGTGGGTGAAATAGCAGTAGCAGCAGCAGTAGTAGTAGTAGTACTAGTAGTAGTAGTAGTAGTAGTAGTAGTAGTAGTTGTAGTAGTAGTAGTAGTAGTAGTAGTAGTTGTAGTAGTAGTAGTAGTAGTAGTAGTAGTAGTAGTAGTAGTAGTAGTAGTAGTAGTAGTAGTAGTAGTAGTAGTAGTAGTAGTAGTAGTAGTAGTAGTAGTAGTAGTAGTAGTAGTAGTAAAGTTTCAAGGACTTTTTCTGAATATCCAAGAGCACCACCGAAAAAAATCAACTGATCAAAATTCCGAATATATGTTCTACGGCCATATGATCATTCCAGCCAAATTTGATTAAAGTTTGCAAAGCGATTTACGAGGAGATAGTTACATTTTAAAAGATTTTCGGATAATTTTTAGAAAGTCCAAGATGGCTGCCAAAAAAATTAACCAATCAAAATTCTCATTTGCTATGACGAAGCAGCAGCAGCAGCAGCAGCCGTAATTTATTTTGTACGGTTTCACTTTTCTTTATTCACTCAGGCTATTAACAATAGCATAATAGGGAACTATATATTATGCACAGTTTCGGCGGCAAATAATTACATTTCAACGATCGTCGTCGCCATGTTGTTGTTGTTGTTGTTGTTGTTGTTGTTGTTGTTGTTGTTGTTGTTGTTGTGAAACCTTATTTCGGTAGAGGAAAATGACAATGACACTGACTTAGCTGTATTACTTGGTCATGTGAAAATATACAGGCAATTATGGAAATCACACACAAAAGGTTTCAGGGAATGATGTAAAGTTTCATTGCATACATTTCAAAATTGAGACTATTATGACGTAGATATTTCGAAGTTGCATACCCACCTAAAAACATTGAACACATTTGATTGTAAACGTGAATTTCACATTTCAGCAGTTTCATTTGGTGGTCACGGTTAACGTTATTCCGAGAAAAAAACCCTTTCAAGAAACATCAGAGTAGCTCTAAATTATGTTAGACCACCTATTTGTCTTTTTGTGCTGGGCAGTAACTTTTGCCGGATAGGGCACCGCCCAACAGGAACATACTACCACTTTAATGGATCTTTCAACTGTATCCATCCATCTCATCTGACGTCATATGCCGTCACAATCAACAAGGTGATGTGTAGGATGACGCCATAATTAATTCCGGCATGAGTGACTCGATTTAGTCCGTCTTTAACGCTTAATAGTACGACACGTTGTACGAATTTTATGTCTTTACCATTTAATAAACAGTAGGCAGCAACACTATTCAACAGGTTACCTGTATAATCTTCTGGAAATTGATAGTCAGGGAGTTCAGGGATCGGTTCATCCCAACACGACCAAGATGTGGGTGGAACTTAGCTAGACGCATAGCTAAAATGGCACAGGTCCATTAAAGGTGCATATTCACAACAATTGCTTCAGAATAAAATTGTTAAAATTGTATACTTTTAGATGCCTAAATCGCGTGACTCGATGTAATGAAACGTAATAAATCTTAACCTATGATAATTTCATTACATATAAATAAATATAGTATTTTCTTGTGAATATGAATTAGGGACTCGTGTCTCTAATTCAATTTCACAATTTAAAACAATTATATTAATTCATACGTAATGAAATCATAATATGTTAAGATTTATTTCGTTCACACAATTTAAGCCTCTAAAAGTATGCAATTTTGACAATTTTATTTTGATGAATTTTGATGTGAATATGCACCTTTAACCGTAGGACTGCTGAGTTCTTGCAGACGACATATTCCATAAGTTATATCTCGGGGCCTGATGGATATTTTGAAAGCAATTTTACGGAAAGTAGAAATTATTCAGCAAGTCCAGAGTTTTTGCTCATTGAAATTATCATCTGGTGGCTTGCCAGCAGCGAGACAGATAAGTATAGATTAAGAAGTTTCATCTGACAGATCGTCCTAAAACACAGCAACTCTGTTACCAGTTGTAGAATGTATGCGAATAGAATAATGGACCTTCCCAGGTTTAGCTATGCCCCGCCCATCTCTATCGAAGCCCCACCCACCCATCGCTCGTGTTGGGATCGATCGATTTCTGAACTTCCTGACTATCAATTTCCAGAAAACTATACAAGATGGCAGGAACAGCCTATGGCAGCAACAGCGCCCAGTCAAATTAGTTTCAAAATATTCAAGAGGATGTTTCTTAAATAGCAAAAACATACAATTCTTACAACGTGTCGAACTATTAAGCGTTAAAGACGGGCTTAATGTAATCATGTATGACGTTATGCTTATGACGTCAACATACACGTCGCGCAGTTGCTTATGACGTCATATGATTGAGCGAGGCAATAGATTCATGAATTATTTGACCAAGATATCCATGTACATGTATATGGCTCAAATGAAGGGCCACAAATTCCATAACAGTACTGTGAAAAAATACAAGCCGCCTAAGGCCATGTGACGCTCACCAGGACCATTCGCATTTTAAACCATTTGCATTTAAATACACATAATGGATAATTTTCTGACAATCCAAGATGACCACCAAAAATGAGCAATCCTGGTTTGATATGTTGAAGCCGATAAGCGCGTTACACCCACGTTTCGTTGAAATCGGACTATTGATTAAGACAAAGTAGCATTTTAAACGGTTCAAGCAAATTTTTGGGAAAAAAGATGTTCTAGAGCTTACTAACATATGATCGTTGTAGCCAAACCTGGTTGAAATCGGTCAAACGGTTAAGCAGAAAAAGCGAGTTGACAATCTCTAGTAAATCTTTTAATAAAATTTACGATTTTCACACACAAATTATTAAATAGAATTGCTGAATGGATATTCTAGAGCGTCTTGTCATAGGATCCTCTCAGCTACATCGGCTTGAAATCGGGCACGTTGGTAAGTAGACGAAGAAGAAGAATACGAAGAGGAAGAAGAAGAAGGAGAAGATTTGGCAATTTCTCGTAAGTTTTTCATAAAATCTAAATTCGGAATGGAACTTCTAGAGCCTATCATGATAGGATTCTTTCAGCCCAATTTCGTTGAAATCGGCCAAAGTAGTAAGGAGAAGAAGTAATTTGACAATCTCTTGTAAGTTTTTAATAAAATCTAAGATTTTCACGCAAAACATTTACCAATCAAAATCCTGAATGGAATATCTAGAGCCTATGGCCATAGGATCATTTAAGTCAAATTTGTTTGAAGTCCAGGGAGCGGCTAAGGAGGAGATGCGTTTTGACTATTTCCATTGAATCGTTTTAAAAATCGAGGATTTTCACCCAGAAGGTTGACCAATGAAAATTCTGAATAGATGTTCTGGAGCCGGCCACGATAGGGTCATCCGAGCCACATTTGCTTGAAATCCGTCAAGCAACTACGGAGGAGACAACTATGGAGGAGATGCGTTTTGACAATTTCCACCAAAAAAATCAACCATTCAAAATTCTGAATAGAATTTCTAGAGCCTACCACTATAGGATCCATTTGATTGAAATCGGTCAAATCGCTAATGAGAAGAAGCGATTTGATGGACGGATGTACGACGCACGGACGAATGATGGACGGATGACAGATGACGGACGGACATTGTATGGCCGCCATTGGGTAAGCTCATGTGAGCTAATACTACATAAAGTCACATTTATGTGACATTTATGCTGGTGTACAGCAGCTTTAAACTGCCACTGCCATCTGAAAATTGTGGGGCGGTTCTTTAGATAACCCAGTCGCAGTTTCTCAGTTACACCGGTAAGCAGCATTGATAACATCTTGAAGGAATATGCAGTCTGAATTCATATATTCAAACTTAGCATGATCATATGGCGTATGCCAGATGTGAGTACCATCCCTAAAATGCTTGTTTACTCGAAGTTTAAATCGGTAATTAGTCTATCCTTCAACTGTCATTCTGTCACCATGCAGAATGTCTCATATATCCATCCAGCACAATGAGAATGACAAACGTATTTCCAACAGCCATTTTACTGTATCATTGCATGTTTCTTTTCTCCCCTCACGGAAGCAAGCCTACTGCAGATTAACCTTGCTGATGTATGACACATTTCACGTTCTCTAATATCTAGCTTCAGTTGTGACTAGATCATTACAGACAGAATTATTGATCCGCAACCTCTCCTCACCAATCGTTGCGGCTACGGTTTGTGCGTGCGTGTGTGTGTGTGTGTGTGTGTGTGTGTGTGTGTGTGTGTGTGTGTGTGTGTGTGTGTGTGTGTGTGTGTTTTCTCATACAGAAGAGGCACCTAGTCCAGTCAATGAACTGCTCACGAGGTCTGTATCAGACGGTTTGCTAATGTTAGATGCTTTTGATGGTATCAGTGAGGAACCGATCTTATGTACATGTAAGACCGGTCTACTTGGCTAATAAATATTTCGTATAAATTTGGTTGCATTGAACAGGGACTCTGTCCCAAACTTGGTCCACTCAAGTCAAGAATGGGCTTGAGGAAACCAAGGATTTCGGCTGAGGACACGACACAGTGGGTAAAGACGAAATAGGACGGATTACAGCTGTCTGATGTTTCTACTACTACAGCCGCAGAATACAGTAAGCATACATCATACTTCACACACTCTGATTTTAAATCTGACTTCACACACTCGCATAATTCATTTGTTCGGAGTTCCAATTCTAAACAAAGAGTTTGCATTGATGTATCTGTGGCTTTTCTCAGTGTCGGCTGATTTCATCTGACAAATTATTGGTATGGGTAGCAACTCCAATACGTTCTGACTCTCTGGACTTGTCATTGTTGGTTGGCTAGCTGGATTTTTTGGCATGTCCAATATGCAATGACAAGATGTTGCACCAATGCTAAACCACAACATGTTTTCTTATCCCTATGATAAACATTATTTTCTAAATGTCCAGTGATTATGAAATTCATTGAAACTAATAATTTGACGACAGCAGAAACACTGTTTCTTAGCACAAGAGCAAGGATCTGAGAGAAATAAAATTGTTTAACACCAACTACAGAAAAGATTAGTCCTGACAGAGTGGTATACTCTCAAACAAGATTCAATATATTCATGGCCACAGAAGAAAAATAATGTGTCAAATATGTGCATGTATCGCTCTTTTGTGCTGAATTTCTAGCATTAACAAGTACATGTAGCAGCTATGTTTTGATAAATTCTCAGTTTGAGAGTCGAGTGAGTAAAATGGTCAAAATATTTGACTTGTTTTGTGATTTTACCTATAGCGGGCACATAACCCCAATGAATATTCATATTGATATGCATATTCTGATAGATAATTATACTATGAAGCGATTGATATATCAATGATGATACTTGGTTGACAATGGACAAAGATATTCACGTTTACATGACCCCCGCCCCAATAAATTTTAGCGAACCGTAGCGACAGACCACTACCATACATAATGGCCATTAGAATTTTAACGACACCACAATTTGAAACCACTTACTACCTGTGGATGTTCTAGACGGTCTAATCTATTACCCTGTCAAGTCAAACCTTTGCTGTATGGGGGGGGGGGTGTTACGATTTTATTTTTTCAGGTCATTGCTCCTGGATTATACAGGTAAGCTATTAAATATTTTGATCGCATATGGAAAGCAACTTGTTGCTACCAGATTCGTCGGGAAGATACAAGTCAAGTGTTTCAAAGCCTGCATGAAGAATGCGCAGTGCATGATGACATGCCTTGGCTAAACTGAGTGTCATTACATTTCACCTTGTTATCTATGTCAAGGCCAAAGAGATCCAGTTGTGACTACAGAACGAGATTGAAGATATCGTGATACACTTGGGAGCTTTCATACTGCGATCAACTATCTGGTTGTTTTGGGAAAGAATCACCATACGTCAGACACTTGGGATCTGCTGACAGAATCGAGCATGTTTGACAGGTCGACAACCGCGACCCTCTTGTGAGGGAATTCCTACAACCGTGGAGTGAGTGCCCACAAAATAATCATGAAAATCATGTAATGTTGCTGCTGTATCATCAAGTGAGCAGTGATGTACATGTAGATAGAACATATTTCGTGTCAACTAGTTCTGGAAGAAGGCTAGCTGTCCAGAACACTATGCTGATGATTATAATGCCATCATCACAATAATGTCAGAGTTCACAATGTTCCAAAATGAGAAACATGCCGAGCTATTTTCCTGTTGGATTGCCCATGGTGCAGCTGCTACTCTATTTTCTCAAATAAAGATGGCTGTGACTGGATTGGATTGACACAGCTACTCCCAGTTTCTAGTTTACCTATTTAACATGAACCAGCTCTCAGAGACCTACTATGCTATTAATGAAGAATCTAAATCTGGGAAGCATGCTATCCGTCAATCAACTCAGCCTTTTCCTCAAGTGTGGAAAAGATATGCCCCTAGAACATTCTATCAACATTGCCAGTAAGACACGCACCAGTCCAAGACCAGGAGTTCTGGATAAAAGTTCCTTACATGCCATGAACGAGTAGTCATCACAAACACAATGAAAGAAATGTATGTCATAGATAATCCAGATCGTGTTCGTACGAGAGTTTATGATGGATCCTTCTCGCAGGAAGAGTGTGATTATTGGAGTTCTTCACTGGTGAACATTCCCACATGAGTAAGGCGGCCACGACATGTTGCAACATGCCTGATCATCCCAGAGATCGGCACTGCTCAAACTACAGCATGTGTTGAGCAGAGACTGAACACCAAAGAAGTGACATTCTGAGATTACCACCCAGACTTGAAGATCAAAAACATTTGTTCGTGTAAAGAGCTGATGAGAAAGTCACGGTTCTTCCCTCTGACCTCAAACTCTTCGGCCACTTTGTGGTCACAGCATAATCATATACGTCCTTACCTACGAGTTATCATTAGTGCCACATATTCGAACACGAATTAGGGGCTGACTAGTGCAATGCTTTAGTCGGCTTTCATGTAAAGACAGGGTGCGATTCAAATAGCACACTCTCAGGACTCGATAAGAAAAACATGGGCCCACAGTCCTACAAACAGTAAGGAGCATCAGATCAATTTAAGACAAATTAGAAATGAACATGAGCTCATCATCACCAATTATAAGGATGTAGGGTTATTCGTATGCGCAGTCTGCTAAGCAGCAACAATAGGATGGAAAGAAAGTGAAAGATCTCAATCGATGGGACATTGGCTGTTCTGCCACAAGGGACATAGCATTGTAAACCTAACCCCTAACTCCGACAGCTTTCTGCAATACATTAAGCGATGAAGCTACTAGGCTTATGTATGGATAGCAGGAAAGTAGTTGAACCTGTACAGAATCGGCTATATTGTATCGCAGAAAACTTCTAGATGCCGCAATGATATATGTGCTCATGACCAAAGATCCAACACCACAGGCCCTTCCAAAACTAAGAGTAATCTGCCATTGCAAGTAGTCAGCGTGTTGCCTAGCTGATTGCACATGTGGAACGAACAACCTGACTTACACACAACACGCAGAAGATTATGCATGCATGGTTAAAGAGATGCGTGGGTGTCCAGCGAGAGGCATTGGGTCCCCTGCTGAAGTGACATTGAGGACTAAAAGTGCATCCGTGCTGAAATCCGCAACTCCGAGCATTAAACAAGAGAACTATCAGAAATCGTGCTCACTGCTCCCCTACAGTTCCCGCATTAAACATGAGGACTATTATAATGCATTCCGACCAATGTGCATCAGTTTTTTACATCTCAAACTCCCTGTTAAATATGAGGACTGGGGAATACGAATCAGTGCCGCCATTCACAATCACCGGTAGTTATCATGAGAACTATTACAATTCGCGCTGACCAATGTGAATCAGTGTCGACATCACTATTTTCATTCTCAAGAATTATTATCATCACCATCGCAGTGAATGGCGAGCTACCCATTTCCAGCAGTCAAATATGCTATTTTTACAGGTTAAAGAATGTGTGAAGCATAATATATTTTCTTATCTGTTTGTTATCCAAAATGAATTTATACCAGTGCCAGAAAAAGGCTTTTCATCTTCCTATGTCAAAGAACCAAGAAAGAATGGCAGAAAATCTCGATTTGTGTTATTCCTTGACTCCTGTGATCCCATGTTATAGAATGTTTTCCGATTACTGTACATATCACAACAGGGAATTGTAGTACGAAGCCAATGATGTCTCAATGATGGAAATCGATGTCGTCTGGACAAAGATATCCATATTTCCGGTAGCCTACCCCCTAATTTTTAGTGGCCCGCAGCGGCCGACCCTCGGCATGTATTATGGGCTGTAGAATTTTAATGATACCACGGTTTGAATCTACATACTACCTATGTGTTGATCTAGAGGGTCTATACTAACACCCTGCCAAGTCAAAAATTTTCTGAAGGTGGTGTTGTAAGATTTTCCTTATTTGGCCTCTTAACGCTCCTGGACTAGTATAGTTACCTTGAAATTGTGACTCTTGGAATTCAGGATTCAAAGTATCTAAATTCATTCCAACTAGTAGGAAAAGAGGGCGGACCATAGCTAGAAATTGGCGTGGCAAATGAACCCCTCTATTATAAGCTGTCGAGACACGGAGGTGAATCCACCAAACATGCGCGCACCTCTGGAGATCGCTAGCAAATGATCGGTTGCTCAGACAGCAGCATGCCTTTAATTCAAATAGAGAAGCCTATTTCCAGCGATGCCCCGCCCATTTCTGGCTAGCCAACGCCAACTTTCGATGCGTGGTAGAATAGAATTAAAACTTTGAAACCTCAATTCCCCGAATTTAAATTTCACGGGTAACTGTACAGGTCTAGCCGTTGAATTTGAATACTTTGAAATTAATTGCAATGGGGCTAAGTCAAATTGATATCAAATTATTAAACATAATGTTTATTAAATTGCAAATTCAACAAAGAATGCAATTTGCACACTTTAGTGACATGCGTTTCGATTTCCCTGATGGGACTAACACATTTTGAGTGTGCCGTATAGCTAACTAGTGACGTAATTGATTATAACATCAGATAATTGAGTGATAGATCGGATCCTTCCATTGCCAGTCACTATATGAAATATACTAAAATAATAATGCATCTAATGGTATCTGAACACTGCATCATGGGTAGATTGCACATTTGAATCAACAAATATACCAGATCTCGTACAAGTAATCACCATTTGTTAGAGCACGAGAAAGTTAATGTGCTCCGAATTATCAATAGACAGTGTTTCGATTTCTACATCAAGAATGGAATTGAGACAAGGGCTAATGGGGCTAGAGATTCGGTGGGGGGGGGGCGCCCTCAAATAAAAAACTATTATCACACTTTATCCATTTGAACGTGAAATCCCAGCATCTCACCACCACCACCACCAGCACCACTCCTACTATTACCACCACCACCACCACCACCACCAACAACAACAACAACAATAACAACAACTGCAACAAAAACAACGACAACAACAGCAGCAGCAACAACAACAACAACAACAACAATAACAACAACAACAACAACAACAATAACACTGCTACCGCCGGCACCACCACGACCAGGGGACGCGGCGGTTGGAGCAGCAGCAGCATCAGCAGCAGCAGCAGCACCAGACTGACCTAGTTAGTGTAATTTCAATTTTTGTGACATATTTAGATTATTTCCGTTTCAAATACACATTACTGAGGATTAATTATTTGGTCAATCGCTCCCATCAGCGGGGCCCTTGTTGGTATTAATGTGTTCGTCCTTGGTGAATCTGTAGTATACCGAGTCCTCGATAATCAATCCTAACCGGCCATCACCCCGGTAGTCAGACTCCATCATTAGTGGAATGAATGGCCTTCGACACGTAATAGCATATTTAGCTTCTGAAATGCGAAGAGAAGTTTGATGAATTATTAAGCATATGAACAATGAACCTTTCCACCACTCCTCCACGCCAACCCCAGCCCCCACCACCACCCCACCCATCCCCCATCTCTAGCTAAGCTTCGCCCACACCTCGATCATGTTGGGATCGATCCATCTCTGAACTCCCTGACTATCAATTTCCATAAAACTATACAGGTAAGCTGTTGAATATTTTGAAATTAATTTGACTGGGACAGTTGCTGCCTATGCAGCAACAGCGCCCATTCAAATTAGTTTCAAAATATTCAGCAGCATGTTTATTAAATAGTAGAGACATACACTTTGTCGGACTATTAAGAGTTAAAGACTTCTTCTATAGAATCATTTATGACGTACCGATTATAACGTCATCATACACGCCACTTAGCTGATTATGACGTCATATTACGTCATTACTCTGGAGAGGTCTATTCAGATACATTTCACGACACCTTTAAACAAGTTAAATTTACAGTCACAGAATTTAGATATTTAAATCTGCATGTAATCAAACAAAAACAGTTGAAATCAATGATCTTAGTAGCAAAGGGTGGTTATAGACGCTATTGTTCTTCACCGCAGGGGATCTTTGAGAACAATGGGGATCGTGTGGAGAACAATACGAACAGCCGCACACAAAGAAAATGTATTTCGAGAACAATGGCGAACAGCGACCCGTATTTGAGAGATTTTTTAGAACAATAGCGAACATATTCGCACACTTGAGAATCAATATTATATTCATGGTAAAACCCCGTAGTATGTCCTGAAAATGTTACCCTTTAAAAGTTGTGTATTTTACGTTTTAACATAGCTGCGCACGCCCCCCTCCGTGGTACCGTGGTATGTAAGGTAAAAATAATAGAGTTTAAGAGGAGGACTGATAATAGGAGGAAGGAGTTTAAGAGGTGGTCTGATAATGGAGGTCTATGAGGAGGAGTAGGAGGTAGATGAGGCTAGCATTCTTGCTCAGTTGGTTTTGAGGAGCTAGCGTACTTGTTTACAAGCACGATGTATGAATATTTTGAAAATAATTTGTCTGTGTCATTATTAAAAATCATTTCACGAAATATTTATCAGTGCCTTGAATGACTGCGTCGTCATATGTTTTATTAAGGTTTTTAACCCCACTATCTACCGGTCAATGTCTATGGATAATTGTACCGTACGAATATTTTGAAAACGATTTAACACGATCAAATCGTTTCCTAAATATTTAGCTGTAACATCCTGCAATCACTTTGTTGGGTGCGAAATTTCGTTGTCACGAAGCTTTTAAGCCACTAAACTTTATTAGTACACTATGTACATGCTGAATATTTTGAAAAAACCCCGATTTGACTGGTGGCTTAACCTACCTTAGGCACAAATTGTTTTTTAAATACTTAATAGGCAATATAGCGTTTGCAATAACGTCAGTCGTTTTAGATTTTGTGTCTGCTTGGTGTTATTGTCGCGTTTAAAATGTTTGCATTATGTCTCTGAGGGTGACACACGTTTATGGAATTGTATGTCAAGCGTACGCATGATAAAATGATTATTTCTCACGTATGGTTTAATTTAACCATTACTGTTGCAATAGCCGTGGGATCAAGATACAAACATGCCACATGCTAAGGAATAATGAAAAAATGTACCCCCCCATCTCGTTCTAAGCACAAGATATTAGAATGTCCTCGCCGAGAGTTTAAAAAAATCGATAATAAGCGTGCACCCGCTCATCGGCTACTGTTGTTTACAGACGCATACAGATTCAACAATTACGAGCATAGTAGCATAATCATAGATGTTCGTTTACTACAAATATAAATGCTTCTTTTGGCTACAGAGCAGTGATACGCTATAATCATGTTTTTACTATATAATTCAGTCCTGCCCTAAGCGACCACCTCGTGTTACACCATTACATGGACGCTAGAGACTTTCTTAACCCTTTAACCCTCGAATTTCTTCAAGAAAATTTCCATTTTCTTCATATTCATATTTTTAGACCTAGAGAAGAGTATTTTTGAAAATTTATCATTGGAACGACTGGCAGCCAGTTGTCTAGACATTGCACCAGCAAACACACACACGCACGCACGCACTCACGCACGCACACCACCACCACCACCACCAGCATCAACACCACCACCACCCACCAACTTCACCACCGCCGCCACTAGCACCAGCACCAGCACCACCACCACCACCACCACCACCACCACCACCACCACCACCATCACCACCACCACCACCACCACCACCACCACCACCACCACCACCACCAGCAACACCCACCCACCACCTTCACCACCACCACCACCACTAGCACCACCACCACCAGCATCAACACCACCCACCCACCACGTTCACCGCCACTGCCACTAGCACCACCACTACCACCAGAACCGTCATACAACACCAAACACTAAGCACCATCAGCACCACCACCAACATCATCACCACCAACCGCCACTAGCACCACCACCAATACCACTACCAACAGTACTGATATCCAACACCAACCACTAAGCACCACCACCACCACTACGACCTACACCCAGCACCATGCATTAACCCCACCACCAACACTCACCCACCCGCCAACCCATAACAAATTTCTTCACATTCATACTTGCAGCCCTAGAGAAGACTATTTTTGAAAACTTATCATCGGAATGACTGACTCTGACAGCTATCCATTTGTCTAGACATTGTGGTTGGAATGTGTGAGAGCGCGGTGTCTGAAAAATGGTATATAGGTTGGAGAGGGTATGTCAATGAGGGTTTAATAAATGTCACGCTTGTATGCACACATGCTAATATGCGATACTGCTAGCTATATGTTGTGGCCTTGTGTGTGTGTGTGTGTAGGTGCGTGAATGCCACGGTGTGCGCCCTTGTGCACATGCATGTGCCAGAAGATTTTTTTTGGAAATTTATCATTGGAATGACTGGCTCTGCTGGCTATCCATTTGTCTAGACATTGCGACAGCAAACACCACCCACAAACCACCCACCAACGTCACCACCATCATCATCATCACCAGTACCCGCCACCACCACCAGCATCAACACCATCACCCACCACCTTCACCACCACCAGTGCCACTAACACCACCACCACCAGCACCACCAACCACCACCACGTGTTGCGGATTGCAACCGCTTGTTGTGGATTGCGGCAGCATGTTGCGGTTGCATGTTGCAGATTTGCGGGTGCATATTGCGGATTTGCGTGTGTATGTTGCGGATTTGCATTCACATGTTGCGGATTTGTGGACGCATGTTGCGAATTTGCGGGCGCATGTTATGGATGGCAACAAGTGTATGCACATGCATGAACACGCATACACACCAAAATGCATGCGGACATGAGCTGCCGCATGCGGGCCGCATGTTGCGGATTTGCGGGCACATGTTGTGGATTTGTGGGTGCATATTGCGGATGGCAACAAGTGCGTGTACATGCCTGAACATGCATACACACCAAAATGCATGCGTACATGTGCTGCCGCATGCAGGGGTAATGCTTGGTGGTGGGTGTTGGTGCTTACTGGGTGGTGGTGCTGGTGGTGATAGAGGGATGGTGATGGTGGTGATGGTAGTAGGTGGTTGCAGTCACAATGTCTAGACAATGGTTAGCCAACTATATTATTTCTGTTGTCAGGGTCTCATTGACTAGGTACTCACAATGCATTCATACTGTGTGTACCCAGACATGGTAATTATTCCTAGTTTTATTACCTTTAACTGGCTGACTGATGGGGTGTTACAGACATTCCAGGGATCTCCGTATATTGCTAAATATTTTGGAAACGATTTGAGCAAAAGTTCATGCAGACAGTCAAATTATTTTCAAAATATTCACTAAATATTTTGGAAACGATTTGATCGAAAGTTGTTTCTAACACTGCAGTCAAATTATTTTCAAAATATTCGTATGACGCACATTGCGGGCCTTGTAAACAAGTATGCTAGTATACCCCATCCCTCACACCAGGCAGCACCACGCTAGCATACCTCACCCCTAATCCTCCTCACTCTTCCGACCTCAATTATGCGACCACCTCTACAGTCATTCCAGGGATCTACGGAGCCTGCTAAATATTTTGGAAACGATTTGATCAAAAGTTGATGCAGGCAGTCAAATTATTTTCAAAATATTCGTACATCGCGCATTGCCTGCCTTGTAAACAAATACGCTAGTATACCTCATCCTTCCCACCAGGCAGCTACGTGATAGCATTCCTCATCCCTCCTCCTCCTCATACTCCCTACTCCTCCTACGACCTTCCTTATCAGACCACCTCTTAAACTTCTTCCTCATATTCTCAGAACACCCATTATTTTTACCTTACATACCATGGTACCACGGAGAGGGGCACGTGCAGCTATGTTAAAACGTAAAATACACAACTTTTAAGGGCTAACATTTTCTGGACATACTACGGGGTTTTACCATGAATATAATATTGATTCTCAAGTGTTCGAATATGTTCGTCATTGTTCTCAAATCTCTCAAGTGTGCAAATATGTTCGCCATTGTTCTAAAAAATCTCTCAAATACGGGTCGCTGTTCGCCATTGTTCTCGAAATACATTTTCTTTGTGTGTGGCTGTTCGTATTGTTCTCCACACGATCCCCATTGTTCTCAAAGATCCCCTGCAGTGAAGAACAATAGCGTCTATAACCACCCATTACTACTGATCTTGCCATGATCAGATATTATTTTTAATAACCAATTTCAAAAGTTATTTTAAAAAACCAAATGCATGAAATTTAGTGTGGTGCATTCCAAGTCAATCGAGGAGTCTGGTCTGGCACTTAAGTATCTGCCGTCATAATCAATTATTTGCACATTCACTAGATTTTCCCTCTTACAAGGTATACAGGTAAGCTGTTGGATATTTTGAAACTAATTTGATTAGAGGCTTTTGTTGCAGATGGACTATGGCGGTAACAGCTTCCAGTCAAAATTAGGTTAAAATTGTAACTTCATCAATGCCATAACATCTGTACACTATTGAAAGAGTTTTCAATTTTTTGTGACGGAACTAAATGTCATGATTGTGACATCAGCTAACTAATGACGTAATTGATTATGACGTCAGATGCTTGAGTATTACTCAGATACTTTATTTATTTGTAAGTGAAATGGACCGTACCATCATTAACAACTGACAATGCGCAAGCTCCGTCCCTCTCTGAAATGGTTGGAGTGTGTGTATGTTATAGGTAATACGATTTTGTTTGGTACAAGCCTGGTACAAGATTTACGCCTGTAATTGTCAAAGCCAGCTAAAACTGGCCTTTGCGGTGTCTTGAGGAATATGATTTAGCAGGCCAAGAGAATATTTTCTTTTACCATTTACCAGTGGAATGACTGGCTTGAATATTTTGATATTCTTGACAAGGTTTAGCCATTAATCTTTTAATTTTGGTCAAGAAAATCAAAATATTTGCTTATTCAATGCCCATTTCCAGGCTAAAAGAATACTATTTTTTAGAATTTACCATTGGAATGGCTGGCTTGGTTATCGAGCAAGTCATTCCAGTGGTAATATCTAAAAAAACAGTCTTCTCTGGGCTTGCAAATTGGCATTCCTCAAGACTGCTACAGAGGCCGGTTTTGATCATCTTAGGCATGAAAGGGATAAGTCAGCCCGACAATGACACAGCCTGTGTCACATGACCTGGCCAAGTCAATGGGATGGGCTACATTAGGCCAGGCCCCATACCTTAGGCATCGCCCCTTTCACTGGTCATTAGGCCTAGAACCGTGCCAGCTGGCGTCCCATAATCTGACCTACCCAGCACAACGATTTTGACTCCCTTACCAGTACGACGACATGGACTGCATTTAGGCCATATCTGCGTACCTTAGGCCACGCCCATTTTCACAGGTCATTACGCCGGACAAAACGCCAGCTGACATCCCGTAATCTAAACTACCCATGGGCAACGATATCGACTCCATTACCAATACGACGATATTGGCTGCATTAGGCCACGACCACACACCTTATGCCATGCCCCTTTTCATGTGTCATTAGGCCTGACAACGCGCCTGCTACTGTCCTGTAATCTGACCTACCCCAGGGCAGATATATGAACACCCCCTTACCAGTGCAACGATATGGGCTGCATTATGGCACGCCCCACACCGTAGGTCACGTCTATTTATACAGAGCATTAGGTCTAACAACGTGCCAGCTGGCGTCCCATAATCTGACCTACCCCAGGGCGGTGATATGGACTCCCTTACTCATGAGGTGATATGGACTAGATTAGGCCGTGCTTCCACACATTAGACCATGCCGCCTTTCCACGGGTCATTAGGCCTGGCAGCGAGCATAGATGGTTTCATTTGATCTGACCAGGATGACGATATGGACTCCCTTACCTGCGCTACAGTAGGTCACACCCCTTTCACGGGTCATAAGGCCAGGCAACGAGCATTAGATGGCGTCACGTGAACCGACCAGGATGACGAGAAGGGCGTCGATGCTGATTGGCCTACAACTGTCATGTAACCTCGGCCACGCCCACTAACGTCATCAAGGCTCATTACACCAATCTAAAAATAGAGGCGTGGCTTCTTCGAGAATACACCTCTAATGTAATAACAGGCCATCTTATTGCGTCATCATAACGACTACACTGTTACACAGACTCCACTTTGGAGACCAGACGGATCTCGGTAAGGGTCTGTAAAAGAAACACTATGGATCGTGTTGATTTTGGCATCATCTTAACCTCTGTATCACTAGCTTGATACAGACATTAAAATCGACTTGATCCATCCAGTGGTTCGCGCGATATCAGCATCTACGCAACGTCAGCAAATTCCTGACCTCATTTTATGTGCGACAGATTTGAACAGATTTGAATTTTACGACGAATTCAGAGGGGCTATTTTTCAGTTAACTACTTGTCATACATATTACAATAGGCTTTATATCATCTCGTTTTACGTGAATTAATATTGTCTGGTATGAAAAAAGTAGTGCTCGTTCACTTTTAAGTTTCATTTCTTTGTACCATCATATTCTGGTGGAAACCACTACGCCAATGGCTACTCAATAAATGCGAGATACTTTTCTCGATCTCGTATCGAAAGAGATCTCGCGAGATACGAATGCTCATTACACCTGTCAGTTATCAGCACGTGCCCACCCATTTACGTCTCCGAAAACAGTGAAGATATGGGCAGAGATCTGATTGGTCGAGAGATTGATGATGCCATTAATATTTGAATTAGGCCACGCCCTCTTCCCCACCCACCACGCAAAATAGTCGAATCTGATTGGTCGAGCGAGAACAAAGGATTTCTCTCTCGACCATTCAGTTTAAAGTATTTTTGGCGGGCAAAGACGGTGTGTGGCCTAATTCAAATATTGATGACGTCATCACTCTCTCGACCAATCATGTCTGAGATGTGGTGCTATGATGTCCAAGTCTCACTGTCACCTGTCAATCAAATCGTTGAATTGGATAAGTTCAGTACGTCAGGGGTGCAGGGACAAAAACATAAAACGAGTTGCAAAAAGTTAAAATGACCGGAATATTTCGTGGTACAACCGTAAGTCTTTTCTCCGATGTCCATAAAGCTATTCATTTTGCCGATTTCGCGCATATTCATAAAGTTTTCTATGAACGTAATCTTTTTCACATCTTCCGAAGAAAACGTCAGTTTAACTATTTGGCGCAATTGTTTTTTACCTGACATGTTCGTCAAACCTTGATATTCGAATTCATTTGTAAGTTTTCAAGGAAGACTGCTTTGCATGTATTTTTCAATGAAGATCGACCGCTGCTAATCTCACAGGTTCTGAGATGTTTGTGTGTCCTTTGGCAATCTTCTTGCGATGCAATGGCATCTAGGCCTACCACATAATCCCGCTTTTCTTGGCCTACAGTTCCAGATTTTCGTTGGGTGGATCCTGTTAATTATTTTTTATGGTTGTCTATTAATGGACAATCTAGTCCACATTTATCCCATCGTACTAACATACGCCCACTCATATAGCCCCACTGTTCGAGGCCATACTTGCATACGTTTGATATCTTGCTATGTTTACTGCCAGTTTCCACGCCGCCAATCAGAGTTCTGCCTACTTCTATCCAGCTAGCAATCTAAAAATAGAGGCGTGGCTTCATGCCAATATCGATGGAGAGCTCGCGAGACATGAATGTCAATCTATGTGATTGACAATATATTAGTAGAATGATAACAACCAGGCAATTTCATTGCGCGGAAGTTGACTCACCTCATTTAGGACGTTTTGTTAACTTAGCTTGGATATCATAGCCCACAAGGTGAGATCCAATAGGACGATGAGGACTCGATACGGGAATGGAGTAGGAGGGTGAGGATCGTGCAACAGGAGGATGGATTTACGTGAAAATTCTCTCAATATCTTTGCGCCAGTTCACAATTTTTCATGCCTAAGTTATGACTTTATCACATTCCCTTAGCGCTCTTGCTTCAACTTAAAGCTTTAATCTATAAGATGTTCAAAGTGGACTCTGAGGCCATGTTTGCCCATTTGCATGCCGAGGGAAGAGTATTTTGGAGAATTTACCTCTGGAATTACTGGCTCAGTAACAGAGCCAGTCATTCCAGTGATAATTTTTCAAAAATACTCTTCTCGTGGCATGCAAATGGACCCTGGCTAAGAGAAAAGTGGAATTTTATTTATCATTATCGATTTGATGGTTGGTATCTGTAGTGCTCTAGAGAAAGGTACATTTGCAGGCCAACAGAAAACTTTTTTTTGTAAATTTCCAAAGAAATATTCTCTTTGGCCTGTACAAATTTAAATTTTCCTGAGAAATCCTGATCATTTTATCCTCGTAGAATGAAATGTGTAAACCCCTGAGGTACTCATCATACTAACATACGCCCACTCACATCGCTTCTCCGTTGGAGGCCGTACTTGCAGACCTGTGATTTCTTGCTACGTTAAGTAACACTGCGCTAGTTGGCTGGAGGCAGCCAATCAGATTTCTGCCTACTTCAATCTAGTCATCAATCTAAAAATAGAGGCTGGGCTTCGTTCCTATATCGATGGAGAGCTCGCGAGACACGAATGTCAAGCGATGTGATTGGGCATATATTAGTAGGATGATAATAACCAGGCAATGTTATTGAGCGGTAGCTGACTGACCTCATTTATGAAGTTTCGTGAACTTAGCGAAGACATCATAAGCGTGGCAACACGGACTGGATATGAGAGCGTAGTGTGAGGGCGAGACCGAGTGATAGGATAATGTGAGCTACTGGGCATATCCAATTTAAGGCGTTGATTGACATGCAATACCGAGACTTGGGCATTAGAAGCACGCCGTCTCAGACATGCACTTGCATCCCAGACATGTCTGACTCTGGCATGTCACTTTTTGTTAGAGATTTCTGTTTTTGTCACCATGCAAAAACTAACCCACATAGTAAAGTTAAAACTTTCAGTGTCCACAGAATGGAAGAACATCTAAAGAATGGCTAAATTTCATTAAACTCCAAAACGGATAAGTCACAGTTGGGCGCGGTTTTTTTGGGTGGGGGTGGGGGTGCGGGTGGGGGTGGGGGTTGAGTGGCACCCGATACAAACACTGGACATACTGTAAGTAGTAGTGCAGTCATTACATGATTAGACGGAAGACCCGATTTGATGAAGCGGAAGTAGTTACCGCTTTGATCGTTTGTGAAAATGCCTATGTTATACATTTACAGGGAAAAGTCGCCTCTTGGCTTGCAATTGAACATTATATGTCTTAATAGTCCGTCATGTTATGTGAATTGCATGCCTTTCCTACTTAATAATCAGTCTGCTGACAGATATTGACAATTAATGAGTTTACTAGTCCGAGTTCTCTGACCCCACCCTATGCTGATTCTCATATACCGGTGAGAGTAAGAGTTCATGCATAGTTTTGCTGACACAAGTACGCAACTCAGAGTCGCAAAATTTGGTTATACCTGAGAATATAGATCTCACCCGGCATATCAGAATCAGCATAGAGTGGAGTCTGAGAACTCGGACTATGAGTTTACCTGATATTGAGTATTAAGTTGCATTTTGATCGCTTTGAAACGGTTTTGAAACAAGATCTACTCATCGGCTCAAATTCTAATACACAAAAATCTCATTATCCTGCCTATTTCTATCTCGTACGAAACAACCATTAACACATTGTTTATATACTGCACTACAGTCTCAATAGCAGTGAAAGCGAGACTATCCTGTCAATTATTCGGACATTCACTCAAGTAACTACCTACTTACCTCCTACACTATGTAGCGCTCAAGTTAACCCTCCACACCCTTTACAGTCCCATACATAATATACAGTGATACTCGTCTTTAGAGATCATCTGTGTTTGGCGGTAAACGATGGCGGTTCCTTAAGAGGTGTTGCGCCCAAATGCTATTTACAATAGGAATGGACCTGTCCAGTTTACCCATCCATAATATGATGTCATAATCAACTACGTGATGCGTAGGATTATGTCATAATAAATGACGCTATGAATGACGTAGATAAGTACGTCATGAACGCATAATTGGTGACGGACTAAGCGTTGTTGTACGAATTGTACGTTTAATTGCTATCATTTCTATTGTCTAATCGGCGATCAAGGAACAAGGAAGGTGTGATTATTAAGTCTACGTTTCTACTCAAAATTTCATAATATTGGGATATATAATATGGCTGTTATAAAGTGATTTACGTGATTGTCTAAACTAATCAACCAACTCAGCCTTCCTACATACCCAGGGTTCTACACTACTGCACTTCATACACTGTCTACACACATTAGTTCCATGAAGTCCGGAAACGAATCTAGGTTTTTAATTTCTGGTATCACCTATCACACAATCAATCAAGCTAGATTTCCGACACACTTACACGTCTACACTTCCCTCACTTTCGTTAGTTTCATTAGAAACTAGGTTGTTCCTTTCTGCGAACAACATGTATTGTTACAAGCACAGACTATTGTACGTGTCAAGCTTTGCACAATGCAGCTACAAGCACGAGTACTACACAGGATGCCACTCGTTTACCCACAACTGATAAGCCAGGTTGGGGTCAATGTACTCATGTGCTCAGTACTCGTGTACTCGAGTACAGATTTTCAAGTACTCGCATGTACTCAGTACTCATGCCTTTTTATGAGTACATGTACTTGTACTCAGCCTCAGTACATTTCCAAAGTACTTGTACTAGTACTCGAGTACATACTCCGTATTTGTACTTCTGAGTACTTAAGAGTATACGCTGAATACTTATCCATTTTCTACATAAAAGTTTTATGCATTCTTTATCTGTTTCAGTCAAAATTCCAAGCACTGGTTCTCAGTGAGGTGATATGAAATCTAGTCAATATTTGAAAACAATTTGACTGACTTGGTCCTATCTGCTCAAATTTTTTTAATTACTTTGTCTGGCAATATGTTTTTATAGTGATTTGATTTTAAAAGTTGCTTTAAAATTGAAGTTCTGGATGTTTGCCTGGAAAAGGGCAATTGCTGTAGTAGGTATGCTTATAGGGAATAAAATAACACGCATTAGACTAATGACACTAATGAAACCTTTTTATCTAAATTTCAAGGCTGTCATACAGGAAACTGTTCAATATTTATACATATATTGACTAGAATAGATTGCTGCTTGAGCCAGCAACTGCTTCCAGCGAAATTAATTTCAAAATATTTTAAAACTTAGCTGTTAATTTGGTTTGAAATTGAAATTTTTGATGTTTATGTTGAAATGGACAATTGCTGTATGTATGCTAATAGGAAATAAGATTAAACACGTAAAGCATTTTAACCCATGCGCTATTAGAACCCTATTTATCTACCTTTCAAGACAGCCATACAGGTAAACTGTTATATATTTTGAAAATAATTTCTCTGGAAACCATAATTGCTGCTTATAGCAGCAATCCATACCACCAAACAAATATGAAAACGTTCAACAGAATCTTTTTAACAGCATAAAAATGTAATTTCTGGTCATTTATCATTGAATGTGTTGAGAGATGTTGGGAGGATTAGAACAGAGCTTGTGAAAGAATCCTTATGCCAACAAATACCTGGTCTGGGCAATTATCTGCCTACTGATAAGATGCCATTCATGCATGATAGCCCATGACAATGAAATTCCCATTATTTCAGGCTTTATAGACCTCCCAACTCTTAACCTTTTAACACTCAATTCAGCGAAAAAAGCCTTCTGCAGTGGTCTTGGAAAATTTCAATTTGCAGACCAAGAGAAGATTATTTAAAAAAATTTAACATATGCAAATTGAGAATTTCTATGAGAAAGTTGAAACTTTCCTGAAATAGTTGATGGTTAAAGGTTTAATCAGTGTTAATGTTACATAAAGTATTTTAAGAATAAAGTTTAATGTTGAATATTTCGAAAATAATTTGACTGGAAGCTAATGTTGCCATCAGCAGTAATGTTTATCAGTCAAATTAATTTCAAAAAATTCAACATTACTGCATGATTTATCTGAAATCAATCATTTCTAATTTAACCCTTTCCCGGATGAAGCCTTATATTATACATTCATAGCAATCATGCCAGGAATTCAGCATATTCTTTATGAAGAAAGAACTATTCTGTTAAATAGTTTGAAAATAATTTGACAGTAAGTAATTTATGCCTAAGTTAGGAGCAACTGCCAATCAAATTATTTTTAAAATATTCAACTGGTTGTTTCTTGTTGTAATGAATTTGTCATTTCCTCTGTATCCTTAAAAGCATTAGGAAATATTCTGCGAAATGTTTTGACACTAATTTGGCTGGGAGCTAATGCCGCCCATGGTAGCAACAGCATTCAGTCCAATTATATCCAAAATATTCAACAATGTACCTTTGCTTAATAAATAAATAGAGGGAAACACCACTACAGAAGCCGTATTTTATATTTACATGTATATTTACGGAATTCACAGAAACGCCACCCCATATAGCAAGTACATGTACATGGGAATTTTATATTATATAACGTAATCCGTGGCAACCCGTATCGCACATCGCGCATCGGTTCTGGCACACATCGTTAGACACCACCTGCTGAACACGGATCGTGTCTGCTTATTCATGTGTGTCAGTGGAAGATCTATTTTTGTTGCTACTACACCCCTATTGATAAACTCGACTGGGGCAGCTTCCTCCCCAACCAGAGCCAATTTATATCTATGGGTATATGGATGGAATAACTTATATCCTAGGTTAAAAGGTTGACAACAAGGCCTGTTTGCTGCTTCTTATTTTCAGGCACTCAATACTATTTTCTGTGATGATAATTTGTTGTTCAATTGTAAATCGTTCACTCTTGAATTCTTTCCCTTCCCGCGACACTCTTTGTACAATCAGTGTACCGATCAAATACTAGGTTGTCCCCTTTTTTAAATTTCTTTGCAATGACATATTTCATGTGTGTTCCTGTCACATCAGCTATTCATGGTTTCTCTCACTCCTTGTGTTTGTCAACAGATGCACTGGTATTTTAAAGCGATGCCAATCTCATCTCAAATGTTGTATTGCACCGATAGAATATGGTTTATAGATTCCATATCATTCATATCCTGTCACATTCCCTGATCTGTATCGCAATTATCTGTTTTGTAATATCGAGTAAATGTTGAACAGTGATCGACACCATTTTGTCTCCTCAAGCTATTCTGGGTGATGTCATGTAAGCTCCAATGCATCACATTCATTATTATGTAATGCTCATCCCATTGAATATTTTGAGCAACAACTTCCAATCAAATTGGTTTCAATATATTCAACAGCTTATCTGTGGGATTGCTTTTATACCACGTTGCCAAACTATAGCTGGAGCCTCTATGACTGAGCCTATATACCGAGGCAGACACACTGGGTTTTTCTGATAGGTTGAAAAGTAAATCATGACAGCCATCATAGGGTGTAGAAATGTACCAACATTTAACTATTAAATCCTGAATATCTTTCCTTAGCGGCGTGATAAAAGGCTTAAAATTACCTAGTTTATGACCAGCGCATTAGATCGACTGAATAGCTATCAATAGATGGGATTAGTTATCCTTTAAATTATGTCATTCAGATCTGTCTGCAAAAGACTACAAGCACGGATAATCAATGTCCATATTTTTAGCATCTCAGGCTTCAGTGTTATACAAATTAGCCCACCGGGAGCATGGGCTTGCCACCTTAATTCTGTCTCGACAAACATGTCACTCCAAATTCCATAACTGAATGGTATCTCGACAAACATGTCGCTCCAAATTCCATAGATGAATGGTATCTCGACAAACATGTCACTCCAAATTCCATAGCTGAATGGTATCTCGACAAACGTGTCACTCCAAATTCCATTCCACGAACCTCGCTGGTGTCTCACGACATGCTCTCACTTTCTGAACCGAGAAAGAACCTGCTTTAGAAGTGACTAACATGTCATAGCTTACATTGGGCACATGACAAGCCGCAAAGATAGATCTACGCAATCATTAAAACAAACTTCTAGATACAGTGGCCAATCACCCTTTCGTTCCGCCTTACGAACGTCATGCTTATGAGCACAGGTTTGATTAACACGTCCACCCACAGCTTGGTATGCTTGCTTCTTTTGGCTAGTTCTTCTAGCTATATCCTCAAATCTTATTTTTGACTCGACCAAATCGTCATAAAGATTACCTCAGAGTATTTTCTCAACAAGCATGTATAATGCTCGAATGAGCTGAGGAAACTCCCCCAGTGGCTATTAAAGAGCTATATGTATCGTAACCGTAGCAATCCATTGATACCAAGATCATTATAGTTTATTGCATAAAAGACAGTCATTATGGAACAGCAAACATTACTGGCTGTCATATTGGATTTCCTATGAGGTAATTTCGGAATGACCTTATGAATGGTGTCATGGATTCCTTGATCCGTAAAACCTATATATAGACACCAAAATTATCACCCTACCCGTAATATGAAGCAAATTAGAGCCTAAGCCAGGAAACTATGGCCATTATTTGGGATAACATTGAATTTTACTGGATGTATTTTTCGAATGACCTTATAATTTGTTTCAATGGATTCCTTGACCCTTAGAACCTATATCTATACACCAAAAATTATATCTTAGATTTAATCAGAATGAACTTTATAGCCGAAAACATGAAATGGCGACCATCTTGGACACTATCTCGGATTTCTCAAAACTCTCAAGGGTGGACAAAGTCCACCAGCCATATTTTGGGAGAAGACACTGTGAGTTATACAAATCAATCTCAAGTAGGAACATAAATAAAATTTCAGGTTCAGTAAAAAAAATTCCCAATTAGCTGGCGGATTATCGATTTCACAATCAGAGCAGATGGGTACACAGGCGCATGGACGAATAGGTGGATGGATGGATGGATGGATGGCGTCATTTCCATGCACTCATATAATTCTCATCTTCAGTGGTGGCGGGAGCTTTAAAATTGAATTGCTAGTCATATTGTGATATAAAGATCAATTAGACATTTAGGATTTCGAAATATTGAAAAAACCAGGACAAAACAGATAACTAAAAACCCGAACATTCAGGTCACTACCATCCGTAACACAAAAGGCTGTATGCGGCTTAATAAAACATTTTTTCTTGACATCCAGCAAAAATAATATGCCGATGCCATCTATATGCAATATTATATGTCAAACAGAATTTGCCAGCACATCACCACGAACTCAATTTTAGGGTTTTCTCCAGATTGTCTACTAGCATATCATCAGTGTCATTACAAACGTGGCACATGCAAGGGTGTATGCCAAATGCATGTTTCAGTGTCTAGTCTATGAGAACGAACATTTCCAATTTTTATCTATGACCCGCCCATCTCTGGGTAAGCTCCACCCACAACTCGCTCGTTTTGGAATAGAGCGATCTCTGAACTCCATAACTATCAATTTCCAGAAAACTTTACAGGTAAGCTGGTGAATATTTTGAAACTAATTTGACTGGGTCTGTTGTTGCCTATGGCAACATATTCAAACAGAAACATTTCTGGCCAGAAGCAGAAACATATTAGAAGTAATACGTTTAACGATTTCCAGGACATATTTCGAAATCCAAGATGGCTGTCGAAAAATTAACCAATGCAAATTCGCGTTAGAAGTCACGAAGCTCAACACAGCGCGGTAGTTCCACCCAAGATTCGTTGAAATTGTGTCATGGATTAAGGACGAGTAGCGTTATTACTTAATGCATTTGTGGAAACGCTTGATCTGGATCGGATCAAATTCTTCATCTGTATATATCTCTGAAACTGGTGTCCCGATTTGACTCAAATCTTAACACAGAAAAACGGGTGACTCAATATGTACGCTACGGAAATACGAACTTTCATGGAATGAGACAAAAATGGAAGGGCGAGAGTCCTAGTTATGACTAGTTTCCAAGTCGAAGTATGCTACAGCACAGGGGTAATATTGTATAAGAATGACAAAGCATAATTATATTCTTTACTCAGACTCTTTACTTATGTCAACAAAATCACGGAATAAGATTAGAGATTCTTTATACACAATATTAATTTCACAGTCGACATTATGTCACACATATTCATATGAAAATAGTTAACATATACTTACAGTGAAAAACAATAGTATATGAATTGGTTCAATTATATGTCTATATGTATAGGCCTAGAGACGTATATCTACGAGTGCATAGCCCTACTAACAGACAATCTACACATGGATATATAACGCAGCAGTTTGTATAATCTTAACACATAAACCTTCAAATTTGTTCAAGAAGATTTCAGTTATCTCATAGAAAATGTCCATTTGCCGACCAGGAGAAGACTATTTTTTTAGAATTTAACACTGGAATTACTGGCTCGGTTCCCCATATATCAAGGGCGTCTGTACCTCCTAGAGCTGAGTATGGCAATGTATGAGGGACGTTTGAGAGGGAATTTCCTCCTCTCAAAAGAAAGGGATTCGGGGTTTCCTCAGCTGAAAATCCTGAAAAATAGATCCTTTGAGAGGCCATTTCATGCATTCTTGGTCATTAAGGACATCATTATCACGTATCCACAATTTTATTTCAATTTACCGTCAGTTTATTATTAAACAGTTTTGAATTTGGAAACAATGCTGTCTAGAGTCTCAGTCAAGTTTCAGTTAAACGATTCAGCAGAATATTTCTTATAGCATAAGAATTAGGCCAACTTGGCTTCCCCTCTCAACATCAACCACAACAATGGCATCGTTTAAAGGTGCATGTTCACAGCAGAATGGTTGAAAATAAAATTGTTAAAATTGTATACCGTTAGTGGCTTAAATTGCGTGTCTAGATGTAATGAAACGAAATAAAGCTTACAATTTTAAGAATTTTATTGTCAAACATATTTGTGTGAATATGCACCTTTAACAATTTAACAATTTAACTCTGCAAATTCCGTTTTTCAATGAAGTCATACCTGAAACCTGGTGTATGACATAAAAAATTATCTGTTGGATATTTTGAAGAAATTTGACTGGGAGCTGCTTATGGCAACAACAGATCTTTGGTCGATTTGTTCCAAAAATATTCAACCGATTTCTTGTGTATTTACCATGAATGGATGAATCCAGTTTTAGCTATGACACGCCCATTTCTAGCTAAGCTCGCGCCTCGGGTTGCCAGTGTTTGAATCTATCAAACGTTGACCTCCCTCAATCTCATTTTCCAGAAAACTATACAGTCAAGCTGGCGAATATTTTGAAACTAATTTGACTGGGTGCTGTTGCTGCCTATGGCAGCAACAGCGCCCAGTCAAATTAGTTTCAAAATATTCAATAGAATGGTTATTAAGCAGTAAAGACATACAAGTTGTACACATGACAGACTATTAAGAGTTCCTGACGGAGTTAGATACGCGATTCATGACGTATTTTAATTGTGACGTCAACCCACCCGTGACATACTTGATTATGACGTTATAATTGACAGACAGATTGAATTCCTCTATTGAGACACTAGAAATTCAAGGGTTAGTTTTAAAACAATAATTATCAGCATAATTTAGTAAATATTATTATGAGCCTTATCGAGTTTGAAATTATATTTACTGTAATTTGAAATATATTTACAATATAAACAATAATGTTGCCATTTTTAGAATACTGTACTCCACAAATGACGTCACGAATATAACCTATATTAGATGTTAGAGATGAAATAATTAACTAGATGTTAACGGAGCAGACTATTAGACCTAGATGCGTACATAATATCACAAAATCTAACTAAATGCTTTGCAACAATAATTCTAACTTAAATTAATTATCTCATTAACCAGTAAAGAGCGTGCATTATAAACGCATCAATTGTGCTGCTATTTTTCAATATCGTGACAACATGCTAAATTGCAATTTGTAAATTGAAGGGATGATTAACATCTTAGGACCCTTTTTACATTTTTTACAACATTTTACATACATATGATTTACGTTATCAGAAATTGTTTATGAGATCTTTAACATACACTCACCCCCACATACCCCCCCCCTCTTGTGTCAACAGCGCTTCGAACCGTGCAAAATGCTACCCATAACAATTAACGCTTTAATGATCAATAATTTTCAAGAAATTATAAATTTTTCAGGCGAAGAGATAACTACTTTCTTTGTAAATTTGTCATTAAAATTGATAAAAATTGGTTTCAGTTATCCTGCAAAATGGACATTCATCGATAGAGGCCGTTTTTATCGGCTTGACCATCCAAGGTGTAATGAGCAATAAACTTTTTGCTTAGTGTCCATTTCCAGGCAAGGAAAAGACTATTTTAATTTAATATTTATGACTGGAATGAACGGCTGGGAAACGGAGCCACTTATATCCAGTGTTAAAGTTTCAAAGATAGCTTTCTCTTGGCTTACAAATGGACATTCCTCAGGACCGGGGCCATTTTGGCAGCCTTGACCATTACACAGTTAAGTTCACACAAGAGGGTTAAACAGTCAAAGTATTCTATATCCATTACAGAACAGACGGATCCATTTCTAGCTATGCCCCACCCCTTTGTGGCTAAGCTCCTGCCATATTTTCCTGGTGTTGAATCAATTTGGTTATCGAACTTACAAAATTCAAAATTCAAGCAGTTTAATAGTTTGAAACTAATTTGTCTGTACCTGTTGCTGCCCAGTCTCAAAATATTCAAGATAATGTTTATTAAATAATAAATCGATCAAAGACATACAATATGTCCGCTTGACAGAGTGATGTAAGGGTCTGTCGATGCAATGTTCATGGCGGACCTAGATACGTAACTGTGTATTGTGGCGTTTGTTGCATATGAAGTCATTTACTTGAGAAACAGATGGGATCCATCCATTGGCCATAAATGTGGTCACTAGCATCATGCCAGATCAAGCCAAATGGACGGGTCCTCTCTCCAACGCAAACTATCCTAATCTTTGTACCACACCCCAACTCGTCCATAGGAAATGTATGGCAATTGGAGGAATCCAGTTTTAGCTATGCCCCACCTAGCTAAACTCCCCTCACGCTTTGGCCATGTTGGGATCGATCAATCGATCGCTGCACTCTCTGAATCTCAATTTCCAGAGAAATGTACAAGTCAGCTGTTGAATATTTTTGAAGCTAATTTGACTGGGTGCTGTTGCTACGGCAGCAACACCGCACAGTCAAATTAGTTTCAAAATATTCAACAGAATGTTTCTTAAATAGGAAAAACATACAAGTCGTACGATAATGCTTAGGCCATTATCAATTAAGCGTTCGTGACGAATTTATCTACGTCTTTCATGACCTAATGTATTATGACGTCATCCTACATTGCACGTAGTTGATTATGACGTCATATAATTGATGTATAAACCGGAATCCTCCAGTTATTTGTTGATAAATTATGTAACAGTTTTGGGACAATTATATCTAACATTGAGATGCATGGATGGGCAAGTAAAATTGATACGGCATACTGTTTCTGGGAAATCCTCCTTTACGTTCCTAACGATCCGATTGGAAATTTATAGCAGTGGATGGGGGTGGGGGAGGGAGGGGGGGGGGGGTTGGCGGGTTGCTATAGCTGATTGAGTTCAACCATGACAGTCTTCTAGCATATCTTGTCCAACATCCGTCTCCACAAATATATTTCGGCTCATTGAGTGGTATTTGAGAGAATGCTGTATATGTGCAATCCATTGGCATCACTGTATTATTATGGTGATCAGATGGTTGAAACGTGGCACAAAAATAGATGGTAAAATTTCTTAATTAATAAAATACAATTTTTATGGAACATATACACACTGTCCTACATCCCAACAGTTTGCTGATAAATGACAGAATACTGGGCGATTGTTTTGCGGTTAGCCTTAACTGAATTCACCTTTTCAGATTATCCATCTATCATCTGACGTCATAATCAGCCAAGCGGCGCATATGATGACATCATAATCATTACGTCATACATGATTATATTTGGCAGGTCTTTAACTCTTAATAGTCCGACACATTGTACGAATTGTATGTCTCTTCTATTTAATAAACATGCTTTTGAATATTTTGAGACGAATTTGACTGATAGGCAGCAACAGCACCAAATCAAATTAGTTTCAAAATATTCAACAGCTTACATGTGTAGTTTTATGGAAATTGATAGCCAGGGTGCTCAGAGATCGATCGATCCCAACACGAGCACGGTGTGGGTGGAGCTTAGCAAGTGATGGGCGGGGCATAGCTGAAACTGGAAAGACCCATTTGAGTGACGTTCTCTTCCAGACACTAATTACACAGGTCTGATATCAAGGACGGTTCATGAAATATCCCATTTTAAACCATAAATAAAATCCTCCATATGAAATGTATGGGGACATGTATTTGTTGGTAAATCATTAGGTTATTTATGTGTGGAATTTTCAAATTTTTATTTATCTGATCCTGAGATCATTCTCTACAGGAATGGCCTCTCCGAATTTAAATATTTAAAATTATTTCAACAAAAATGCACATTGCCATCTTGTTTCCACGTTTTGCTGATAACTGGTGTAATCTATGTCTGATTGATTGACAGGTTAGTTTCTCTGATTTGGAACAATATTCCCTTCCATACAGCATTAACAGAAAACGGATATGTTAATATGTTTCACAGTTCACGGGCTACTCTGAGGTTCATATCACAAAACCTTATAGAAAATTTATCTGCCGTCATAAGATATATTTCTCTTTCATGAGAGGTAACTATATAATACCATTCTAAATTTATCTTCAATTAAGCATTACCTCCCTTGCATTAGATACAAACTTCTTCCTGTACATTCGTTTGTTTGCTTTTCACTTACTCCTAGATGTATTTGAGCCATGGGCCTATTACAAAGGTGCTTTGTCTAAGGGTTGCATGATTTGGCTGCTTTTTGTCCAGTCTGATGGATGTGTCATATTAATGTACTGTAGCATCAGTATATACATTTATAACAAATTCAATGCCAGTTCACTCAGATATAACACACTTTCAGGAAATACTTAAAAGATTATAAGTGAGATAATACTTTTGAATTAAAAGAGTTACCTGCGTTGCAATATTACCCGATACTTGATTTGTTAGTCATTTAATCTGCGCAATTCAAGTGTCTCAATTTTAATATTATGCTGCTCCTGTCAAAACCGCTTCAGCACACAGACTTACATTTGCTAGCATATGTACCTTCTAGTTATTATTATTATTATTATTATTATTATTATTATTATTATTATTATTATTATTATTATTGAAGACATTTAACCCCTCTGGTGTCAACGACGCCTCAAAGCGCTCAAAATACTACTTGATATAGTAATTAAACATTTCGATGGTCAATATTTTTCAAGATATTTTAATTTTAGAAGACTTTTTGTAAATTTACAACTGAATTTTTTTCGCAGGTTTGACCTTTAAAGGGGTAATGGTAAAGAAAATTGAAGTTTTTACTTACCCAGTGTCTATCTGAGGAATATTTTTGAAAATTTAACACTAGAATGACTGGCTCGGTTACCGAGCCAGTCATTCTCGTGGTAAAAAAAAAATACTCTTCTCTTTTCTAGACGTTTCAAATAGCCATGTCTGAAGACCACTGCAAAGTTGTTTTTTGGTCAGTTTGACCATTAAAGGGTTAAGACAACACAAGAGGGGCTAAGCACAGTGGTTCAATTAAAATGTCTATCATCTGCAGTAATATATTGCACATGTGTATAGTAATAATGATATACGTATTTTCAACAGACTGTATAAATAGGTGTATTAATTGTACCAAGGATAAAATCTCTTAACATCGCCCATAATAACCAATAATATATTGCACATATGTACCGTAACGTTGATATAAATATATTTAACGTAGTATCAACTAAATTAGCACTGGCCCTGGTTAACAATATTCACAACAAGGATTCGAGTGCGACATAACACTGAGATACAGTCAACAGTTAACAACTACGATAATAATAATAATAATAATAATAATAATAATAATAATAATAATAATAATAATAATAATAATAATAAACAACTGGAACATCAATTGATTTATTTAATATATTTGGCATCCACATATGTCAAGCAAATATCCTACAATATATCTAACAATAATATTCTTTAAAATGTCACCTCACTATTAGCACATTACAATAGTATCTGTAGCAGTTTTAGCTATGCCCCACCCACCTCTAGCTAAACTCCACCCACACTTCGCGGTGTTGGGATTGATCGATCCCCGACAGCCCCACCGACTATCAATTTCCTGAAAACTATACAGGTAAGACTATTTAGTAAATAGTAAAGACACAATTCTCGTACAGCAACGCATAGTCAGTCTTCAACTATGCGTTCGTGACGTACTTATCTACGTCATTCATGACATCATTCATTGCGATGTCATTATACACGTCACGTAGTTGATTATGTATGGATAAAGTGGAAAGGTCCATTAGAATTGTATTTCCTTGTCTTGTTTTGTGTATTTTTGTTGGCTATGACATTCAGAAATATATATATGCATAAATAACACGACAAAATCTATCTGACATGATGGGAATAATAATAATAATAATAATAATAATAATAATAATAATAATAATAATATATATATATATATATATATATATATATATATATATATATATATATATATATATATATATATATATATATATATATATATATATATATATATATATATATATATATATAGCAGGATGTGAGGTTCTTCCTTAGCTTTCGCAACTATATAAGAATGCAGGAATACAGTTTTAGCTATGCCACACCCATCTCTAGCTAAGCTCCACCCACACTTCGCTGTCTTTGAATCGATCGATCTTTGAACTTCCTGACTATCAATTTTAAGAAAAATGTAAAGGTAATTTGTTGAATATTTTGAAACTAATTTGACTGGGTGGCGTTGCTGCCTATGGTTGGTCCAATATATTCAACAGCCTGTTTTACTTATTAAATAGTGAAGACATACATTTTGTACAACAACGCATAGCCCCACATCAATTCAGCATTAGTGATGAACATATCTACGTCGTTCATGACATCATTGACTATGACTTCATCCTACACGTCACATAGATGATTATGACATCATATAATTAATGGATAGACTGGAAAGGTTCATTATATGTGTATTATGTATTATGGTTATGAAAGCAATGACTCATTCACATGCATACGCTCATTCACTACACGACGAGTTTTGACCTTTTGGTTCTCATCAGGCACGGGTAGGATTTGAATACATGATCCTCGGATTATAGGTTGGACTCGTTACTTCTAGGCCACTGTGACACATTGCGTGTAGGGAAATGATGGTACTGTAATGGACGATTGTCGATGAAGTGCAGTTTTGTGACCCGAATGTGACACAGCACATCTAGGCCGAGAACATACTGCACACAGACCACAATTGTATCCAGCCATGATAACAATTATACAGTGGTATTGCGGTTATCAAATAACTGAATTATTTCATACACAATAGGCTCAACCACTGCATGTCTAGTTTCGACCTGTTGAGTCACATCCGACGCAGGTGGGAATGGACCTTTCCATTTTAAGCTATGCCCCGCTCATCTCTATCTAAGCTCCACCCACATCTCGTTCATGTTGGGATCGATCGATCTCTGAATACCTTGACTATCAATTTCCCAAAAAATACACAGGTAAGCTGTTGAATATTTTGAAACTAATTTGACTGGGTGCTGTTGCTGTTGCTGAAATAGTCAACAGCATGTTTATTAAATAGCAAAGAATTACAAAGACATACAATTCATACGTGTCTGATTTTTTTAGATTTGTTGACGTCTAGATGGAACCCTTTGTGACGCAATGATTGTGACGTCATCATACACACAGCTTAGCTGATTATGACGTCATATAACGTAATTTCTCTGGAACGGTCCATTGGTCCTACCTGCATGCAGTGGTTGAGTCCATGGTATGTGAATAATTTCATTTAGATTTTTTTTTAGAGTCAGGACTATGTACATATAACAATTTGTGCTCTGTTGCAACAATAATAAATAACATCCACGAATAAAAACACATTTATAAATTTATTATCTTAATTTTTAACTTGTCAGTTTAAGTGCATTATGTCTGATTAACCCTTTCAGGACGAAACCGGCCAAGACCGGCCTCTGCAGGGGTCTTGAGAAATGTCCATTTGCAGGCCAAGAGAAGACCATTTTTGAATATTTACCACTGAAATGACTGGCTTGATAACCGAGCCAGTCAATCCAGTGGTAAGATTTCAAAAATAGTCTTCTCTTGGCCTGCAAATGGACATTCAATAAGTAAATATTTAAATTTTTTGAACAAATTTAGTCGTTAAAGGGTTAAATTAACATTGCAAAACCGTCATATATATTTTGTATGAATCATATTTCACATAATTAAACATATACCTCACATTAGCCTACACATCATCGACTATATAATAACATTAAACAGGGGTGGGGTTGCTGGGAGGTGGATCTTTTAGCCTTTCATCTCCTCTTTAGTTGAAATGAAAATGGTTAATGTGTTGAAACCAACAGAGCAAATTCGAAAAATGATCTACAAATGCATAAATATACTGTTAAATAATTTGAAACTAATTTGACTGGAAGTTGTTGCAGGCTTCATGCCAAACTAGTATCAAATTACTATCAACGCTGCACCTATATAGTTGAGATTATACATTATAATTGAGATTCCGGAAAGTCAGTGTTCAAATGGTTAATTATATGTTTCAATATTAAGCTCGAGCAACGTTAGAGGAGTATAACTAGGATAGTTTCGATCAACGTGTATTCTCTTCTTTGATTGGTCCCAATCAATTTTATTTAATTAACTGTTTCAATATTACACTCTAGCAAAGACCAACATTTATCATGTATGGATATGCCAGTTCAGCCATTAATATCGTTACATATTCGTTTTATATAAGCTTACTAAATTAATTGGCCATTTCTCTATTAAGCAACATTTTACCAACTCACAATTATCTGCTTTGTAATATTGAGTTAATGTTGAACCGTGATCTCCACCATTTCGTCTGCTCTAGGGATCAGTCATTCCTCTATTAAGTAACATTTATCAAATATCTATATACTGGTTTAAAGGGACGCTAATCTCATCGCGAATGTTATATTGCACCGATAGATTATGGTTTTAGATTACATATCATTCATATCCTGTCACATTCCCTTATCTGTATCACAATTATCTGCTTTGTAATATTGTGCTAATGTTTAACCGTGATCTCCACCATTTTGTCTGCTCTAGGGATAGTGTGTGATGTCATGTAAGTGCCAATGCATTACATTCTTTACTATGTAATAATAATAATAATAATAATCTTGTTGAATATTTTTTAACTAATTTGACTGGAAGTTGTTGCTCCCTAAGTGTCACGTTTAAAATTTACCCTTTCTAAATTTATTGAATAAATTTGGCCAAATTTATATTCAAATGTGATTCTATCAAACCTCTGGTAACCCCAGTTAGCGACTCTTAAAAGGAATTCATTCTATTGTAATTCAAATCACGCTTATGTGGTCAGCTGGGCAGTCAATATAGCAAAAGGTATTCCAATCATCGTGGTTTCAAGTTTCCTTATTACTCCCAGGTCTCACAGTGGTGAGTAAGAACAGTACATGGACATGGCACATAGTGCATTTGATTTATAGTAGGCCTACTGCTGAAGTGTATCGCGGCATGATATTTTGTCTGTATTCCTGTTATTAATTTTCAACTTTCATTGGTCATGCCTCAGGTAGGCTGTAGTTATGGTATCTGTTAAATGTCAATGATTGTTACCAATTATCAGCCCCTTATAACCCGTATGTATAGATGTATATATGGCCCGACTGTAACATGGTTGCCCAAAAGGTTGAAATATCTTCTCATGTAGCGTGGTCAGTATGCGTCAACATAGTTATGCTCATGGCTTAGGCTAGTCCTGGAAATAACCTTTAAGTACATGCCTAATCTAGCGAATACCAGCATAGAATGATGTAATTAGATCTCTACCATGGCTGTGTTAGTTCAGTCTCTATAACCTTCTTCTTCTTCTTCGACCTAAGCAAGCATAATTATCTATTACAATAATTGCCACAAGTAACAGTAAGAAATATTTGGGATAGACCAACCATACTTCTATTCCTTAATTAGCCCTGAACAAGCTTAATTAACCATACACTGGATCGACATATCATAATGAATATTTATACGGTGCATGATATATGAACTGGTCATGACTGGATGTTTTATTATGTACATACATACAAACCTGTCTATACCAGATACTTGCTTTTGGGCACACATACGTGTGGTCCTTTTAAATGGTTGATTGTAAGACTACCCATCTTATATAACAAATATCCTATGGACTGTGACCTGCTGGCTCTCAACTAGCCCGGTGACTGATATTTGGATAGCACTGTCAGTCCCGTCAAGTCTATCCAAATATCTGTCACAGATTGATCATTAGAGCAGACTCGTCTGGTAATCAGAACCGGCTCGGACAATATATAAACAACCTGTGTTATGGAAGAAATTTTGAATAGTCCTCAAAGTGTCCGCAATAGACAGGTTTTATTGTATCTATTTATTTATTAGCTGATGATGAAGATGATGAGCACTCTACCGAATGTTTTATCCAATTTCGTATTCATCCTTGATGGCTCGACATAGGCACAGCGAAAACACCATACCTAAAATCTGAAAACAGGAATAATATTATAACACATTACCCATATCAATAATACCTTTCCAGTGTATGAGTCGCTATATCCCGACTTTAACGCTTAATAGTCCGACATGTTGTACGAATTGTATGTTTTTGCTATTTAACAAACATGCTGTTGACTATTTTGAAACTAATTTGACTGGGCAGCAACAGCACCCAGTCAAATTAGTTTCAAAATATTTAACAACTTACCTGAATAGTTCTCTGGAAATTGATAGTCAGGGAGCTCAGAGATCGATCAATCCCAACACGGACACGGTGTGGGTGGAGCTTAGATTGAGATGGGCGGGGCATAGCTAAACATGGAACAGTCCATTCTAGCTATACCCCGCCCATTGTTAGCTAAGCTCTTACCCCCACCCAACCTCCCTCCTAAGTTTTTATGCATGTTGGCATGTTTATTTCGTTTCATTACATATAGGCTCACAGTTTAAGCCTCTGAAAGTAGATAATTTAAACAATTTTATTTTCAATAATTTTGCTGTGAATATGCACCTTTAAATATTCATTGGGATAGTCAGTATTTCATATGAACTAATTCAGATTTTGGTCTGTATAGTTGAAGGTTTAGAGTGATATGACAACTTCCTGAAACTGAGTTCACTTGGGCTCTAAGTGGATAATGTTTATGCCCAGTCGATATTTTATTATAAAAAGGAGTTGCTTAATGTATCATGTGAACAAAGGCTTTCAGCCAATGCAATATTAACAATATTAACACAAGTAAAAGTGCATATTCACAGCAAAATTACTGAAAATAAAATTATTTAAATTATATACTTTTAGAGACTTAAACTGTGAGCCTATATGTAATGAAACGAAATAAATCTTAACATATGATGATTTCATTCCTAAAAAATTAATATAATTTTTTAAGTTGCGAAATTGAAATAGAGGCACAAGCCATATTAATTTATATGGAATGAAATCATCATATGCTAAGATTTATTTGGTTTCATTACATATAGACAGATAATTTAAGCCTATAAATGAATACAATTTTAGCAATTTTATTTCCAAGCAGTCTGGTGTGAATATGCAGCAGCGTACTTTCATTGGCTGTCCCACAGAAAGTAATTTTATATTGTTCAATCAAAATAAGTCATTCTCACAGCATTGAATATCAGTACATTGTAGCCGAAGAGATGCGATGACGTAATAATACAGTCACCTAGTATGTAAGATGTTTTATTATTATTATTAACCTCATCGAAAATTATTATTTTTCACTCACTAAAAGTTGTGCAAATTTATAATTTTCAACTCGGTTGATAATCGTGATATTAAATGGGACTTCGCGCGAGATCATGTGTAGGTAGGTTATATGTACAGGAAATGTATTTTGTTACCAAGCAGTTACTAAACAGGTCACCGCAAAGTTTTCTGGAAATTGATAGTAAGGGAGTTCAGGGATCGATCTATCCCAACACGGGTGAAGCATGGGTGGGGCTTAGCTAGAGATGGGTGGGGCATAGCTAACACTGGAAAGGTCCACTGCATTGGCAAATCATTTTCTTATTAACACAAATGCAGCAATGTCTTCTCCACATACCATGATGAAAGCTATGGCGACCGCGACTCCTCCTATTATGCTGGTGTTATTTAGAAAGAATCCCACTAAAACAGTCAAGCAGCCCTGAAAATTAAAACATAATTAAATCTAAGCATTTCATAAAATACATATACATCAGCATAAAACAAACGAAGTAGATACTGGGATCGCTTGACAGTGTTAATATTAAATTCGAATGTGATATCCTCGTTATAATGTAGAAGAAACACGAGCAATCAGCATTTTGAGATCCTCGCCTCCAATTCTTGATACAATTTAAGTTTTATGATTTGCCAGATTTTTTCGGTTTTTGCGGTTTTTGATCATCCCCAAAATTGTGAAACCCTAGTGTATGGTCAGACTGTTGTCTCTGTTACAGTTTGAGCAAGACCGGACCAGCAGTTTCCAAAGCCTCCACAGATCCAGAATTTGATCTGATCCAGATACAGATTCTTTTATCCCTATCAGAGCCAACGTTTGGAGACCCTTTTCCACGGCCAGAGCCGTGCTGGAGTCAGAGTACAATAGGCGTAAAAGCCTAGGATTGATTGTGACAGATGCATCCACAGATAGTCCCATATGAATCGTCAGTGTGTCAGTATATCAGACATGTGAAAACTGGTCGGCCAATCCTTGACTTTTAGTCTTGGTGCGGTGGTCCAGTGGAAAGATGTTTGGTTGCTGATGCTATGCGGAGTTGCAGGATGACGGTTCGATCCCCCGACCGGGAGATGGTGATCAACAAATTAAACTAACGGGTTCAGCACTGTCGGCTAAGTTAGCACATGGAAATTGAAGCCGCACGTTGCCAGTGCGTCAATAAAAAAAACAAAAAAAAACATACAGGCAGACACGCAGATAGACAGGCAGGCAGACAGACACAATGTAATAAGTTTCACTGCTTACAGGGCGAGAGTAAATACTAATTTGTATTTACTAGACATAGTTGGAGTCGCTTATCAGTGTTGATATTCAATGTGAATATTATGATAAAATAAGATCGGCAAGAATGGTATCATTTGTCAATCATAAAATGTATATATTTTTCTTTGTTCCTTAACTTAATATAAGTTCTTTGCTCACCTTTACTTCAATTTACTTGATTATTTAGCTCAGTATTATTCTAGCTGTGCTTCATTGTTAATCTAGTTCCACCATACCTTGTTAAATATGGTGTATTCCACGTTCGCCTACGTTCCACTTTCGCCTACGGTAAATTTTGGGAAACTAGTGTAGACGAAAGTGGAATAGTGTGCAGTTGGATTAAGGGATTATAGGTGTAAAATTGGTCGCTCATTGTGTTGGGAAAAAAGAAAAATACCACAAATACTTAGCACAAATTTTAATAATTTTTAGATATTCTATCATATTTTACTAAACCAAGATATTCTATAATATTGTATAAAAATATATTCTTGTGTATATAGTATACAATTTACATAGTATTCTATGATTATTCTAATGGTGATCGATGACAATACATAGTATTTATATTATATAATATTACAGTTGATAAAACTTGTCATAGAGCACTCTTAACCCACCCCTATTGAAGTTCCCGCCGCCGGGACAATAGCCCCCTCATACAATGGCCGGATTAACTCCACACAATAGATCTCACTAATCCCCCATCGTAGGCGAAAGTACACGTACACGTAGGCAAAAGTGGAACGTAGGCGAAAGTGGAATAAACCATAAATACAGAACAACCCACTTGTATTTACCTGCGTTTGCCGTCTTGTTAATTTCTTTTGTTATGCTAATTCATATGCTAGGAGCGCCTGCCGTCTTGTTCATTTCGTTTGCTATTCTAATTTATCCATCCTGGGTTTGACTTCTTCAGTCGCTGATTAACCCTTTTACAAGTAAACTTATCAGGAATTCGTGTTGTGTGTTTCAAGTTGCTGAAAGCCGTTGCTGGTGCAAACTGCAACAGCCAGTTGGCAACATTTTTGTTAAGTGATTGGAAGTTACCAAATTAGTGGGCTATTGTAGTACACAGTGTAGTAGGAATTAATACCCATGATACGGTTCCTTGATATGGAAATTCCTTTTATATGCAAAGTGTTCTGTTGGCAATACGTTCTTAAACATTTTTTATATTCTTGTTTTACCAAGGTTCATTTTATTTAATCTTATTGCACCGTGTTGCATTGCATAAGGTCCTTATAATTTGCCCTCTTTACCACACGTGCCAGCTGGTTGTCACGGTCTCTTTCTCTTGCTAAGAGCTTAATTAGTGAGACAATTCTGTGCCAGTTTGTTCAACTTCTATATCCTTTAACGGACCATGCCTCAGGTAAGCCTCCATTTAGTTACAGTTATTATGATGCAAAACAATTTTCGCGGTAACCTGATGTCACTTATCTGAGATGGTTACAATGTTATTACTGTTTTTCCATTATTGTATTTGCATATAGCCACTAGTGATTCAGCTGTATACTTATGAATTTATATTGGTCAGATTACGAATATTTTATTGTGGCTTACCTGTTATTGACCACCATTATTTTATGAAGGCCCTTACTATTTGCTGTATGAACTTAAGAAAACATGGTACATATGTACATACTTAATGAATTCAAACAGGATTTGCACATGCGCGTTTTCACACACTGGGTTCACGGTAGTAGGACCACTCTGTACAGACTCGGATGCCTTTACCCCTAGAGACCAAAAGGACTATTAGCTAAGTGAGATTTCCCGTAACATACTCCCACATTCCCGCATGCACGCACACAATTTATTGATTGATTGATTGGTTTATTTAAAATGCATGTCCTATTTACTCTTTACTCCGTTCTTTTGGTGTTTGATGATTCACATGGCCATCCTATCCAATTAACAATGAGTTCCATTCTTGTAATATCACCATCTTTGAATTTCCCAACTGTGTCGAGAATGGGCATGCTCATTGTTGTCATATACATAGCCAATCAACGAGCTGACTGTAAGATGTGGCGTGTGAGATGTGCACGGTATAAAGGATCGTGATATACTGATATATTGTACGTCTCAATATTGGAAAGTCTTGGGTGCTTGCAATGGGTTTGGTCACATCTCCATATTGACAAAATTGCTATTGAAAATCAGCATCGCACTATTGAATATGTCTAACCTCCTCTGATACGAAGGTGTTTGATTTTATATCAGACCAAGATCGTAAAAAGATTATTATTGGTCGGTTTGTGTTATATTCAATTCTGATATATCGAACAGTCATGCACTACTACCCAAGACGGGGATATAGTTACCGGACAATGGAGGTCACTGGACCAGTACTGGGCCAATACTGGTTAGCATTGGCCCAGTATTGGCAGAGTACTGACCCATTAACACGCACGATCAGGGTTTGTGGTTACACTATAGTCGTCTTTCACGATCCAGAATAACATTTGCTTATAACACTTGACTTTTAAACGGTATTAAACGGTCAGATATCTTTAGCAACAACAAATTTTCCGCCATTTATCTAAAATCTAATCCTTCATTTGTATAAAAAGCAAACAAGACCTGTGCAATGTATTTGTAAATAACTTGTAATGAATATCATATGATTTCCATATGAAATTGATATACCACGTAAAGTATAACCCTATTGAATACCTAGCATAAAAATCTCGGAGATTTATTGCACAAAGATAACTTTAAGTGAACGAATTTAGGTCTACTCTGTTTTTCTCATCTCTAAAATCTTTACTTTGTTCATCACTTGTTGCAATTACCACCCCCACCCACCAGCCGCCCAACCCCACCCAGCCCATCCCACACTTATCCCAACTTCTGTAAACAGCACCTTCAAGTGTTAAAATACTACTTATATTAATTAACCCTTTAATCGTAAACGGTTGTCACGAAAACTTAAATTCTTGCTCATCGAATGTCCATTAACAGGCCAAGAGAAGAATATTTTTATGAATTTCCTACTGGAATCTACAAAAACTAGCTTTGTGCTGTGTGTGTGTGTGTGTGTGTGTGTGTGTGTGCGTGCGTGCGTGCGTGCGTGCGTGCGTGCGTGTGTGGTGGTGGTGGTGGTGGGGGTGGGGGTGGCTGTGTGTCAAAAGCGCTACAGCGGCTGTTTTGGCCCACTTAGCAATAATTAAAAGGCAGATGGTTGACAAAATCGTATTAAAAAAAATGTAACTGGAGGTTACAGAGCAAATATATATTCCTCAAGATCCCCGCAGAGGCCGTCTTGGCTGGCTTGATAATTATAGGGTTACCTCTTTCACCAATAAATGCCCAGTATCTCAATCTCATAGCAAACAAGCATGAAAGCTGATGCATGTTTTGGAATCAATATGACTGGAAGCCGTTGCAGCCTTGGGCCACCGGCTTCCAGTCCTATTAACTTCCAAATATCCAACAGCATATACTATACATTGTAAAGAATTAGCTTTATTCAGGGATTTGTCGGTGAAAGGGTTAACTTTACACAAGACAGGTTTAAGTATTTCCCTCTAGATATTGATCAGTGACTCTTGACTTACATCTGCACGAAGTTGATTGTTAAATTGAGCTATCCCGATAGGCGGTCCAGCTGATGGTGCCAGGAGTGGGTGTGTCACTCCTACGCATTTCTCTAGGTCCATTTTGAGCTGGCTATTACAACAGCTATCGGGAACATACCGACGTAACCCTGTAAATAAAAGTAAACGAACAATTGGAAATCAATAATAATCATGTCGATGATGGCCCCGAAAGGTTCGTAATAACAGAATGTTGCTAATAATACAATGTAGCGGGGTAGGCGGAGCGTGGCAGATGTAGGTAGCCTAGTCTGTCCAAATGTGGCGTAGTGGGGCATAACGCAAGTTAGGAAAACTTCCTGGGTGCGGGACACTCCAGATTAATCGTTGACGCGATAATGCCCATTAAAAATATGAACTATTTGAATTTATATAACATTGTTAATGTCTTGTTGTTCAACAGTAAGTTGAGAATCGATGTTTGAAGTTACATAGTCCAAGTCTGCTTTGACCGCCAACCACCTCTCCGATTGGTATTTCGATTGACTGAAGCAATACCCGTTGGCAGGACTACTTGATAGCTATTCAAAGTGAGAGGAATGTGGGGGCATGTGTCCCAGAAAAAAAATTATATCGATACATATGAATGCTTTTAGACTCGTCATCTGAGGCATTTCCAGAAGCAATTGACTGCTTAGCAACAACGAATTGTTGACCCAAAATAGCAATAATGTCACTGACCTTGATTTCTTTTGTACTTGTCAGTGGAAACCGCACCCACCCCCACCCCACCCGACGCTCCTATGCCTATGGCTATGGCTGAATATTCTCACTTGATACTTACTTGACTGCCTTAGGCAATAAGGTCTTCAAGTTGAATCACTTACAAAATAATTAATAGATTACTTGTATAGGTGGTGACAAGAACTCTTACCAATCCATCCTAAAGGGTCATTCCTAGGCTATGTCTAATGTACCCACACTTTGCCGTTGATGTGTTGTAGGCGTCATTGGGCCTCAGGTTTATATATCCGAAAATATAGGTAAAATAATTTTTCTGGGGAAAGCCCAAGACATCCACCCCATCGCCACCCTCCCGCCATGTTTGTCACCCAGGGATGGTTCCTTCAAATACTTATTGCGGGGTTGGGAGCATAGTCAGCATTGCTACGTCAATGCACTACTCCCTCGGTAAAGTAGCACAAATCAAAACGCTTTTATGCAATCCTAGCTTTATTAAAGAAATTGATCCATATTCCGCATTAAATCTGCACTAAAGCGTGCGACTATTCAATTATTCATTTATTTTCACGAATTTATCACTAGACCGTGTGGAATCTATTTGATATGCGAGATAGTGCTGAAATGTGTTGCACACGTTATGTAGGGGTGCGCGTTAGGTAGGGGTGCGCGTTAGGTAGAGGTGCGGCATATCTTAGTGCTACATCACTGGTAGTAGGTTGAGCACAACAGAATGCCATGCAAAATAATGCTATTCATACCATATGTTACACATGGCGGAGTATCACGCGCAACAGAATGCCATGTCACACATACCTGAATGTTATAAGCATATGATCATGTCGATAGTCACTTACAGGACTGGCGGTATGATCAGCGAACGAAAAGAAGAAGAAGACTGAATGTTATCTGAGCTATTGCCTTGAACGAATATGATGACGTAGATAAGTTCAACAGGTACGCTTAATTGGTGATGGACTAAGTGTCGTAGTACGAATTGTAATTTCTTTACGATTTAATAAACATGATGTTAAATATTTTGAAACTAATTTGATTACACAACAGCAACCAGTCAATTTAGGTTTTTTTAAATTCGACAGCTTACCTGCACAGATGTCCGGAAATTGAGATTCGGAGGGTGCAGTAATCGATCCTAACATAGGCATACATAACATATAAATGAGTACCAGGCACCTTGAATGAAATTGTATCTACCCACGAGGAACAAAGTGCTTATTTTGAAAGGTAACCTTCAATTGGAACCGCCAGCACGTGCTAATCTGTAGGTCGATTCCACGTTCACAGATGGATGCATCATCGTCTGAGCTTATATTGCCCAAGCAAGAGCGGTGTCAGAGGACATAGTTACGAATCTTGTGAAATAATGTCAGTGGAACAATGAAAGACAGCCTCACGATATGGATGCTCTTCGCCTCTATTTATGCAGTAGCAAACGTGGTACTAGATGCTCTTATATAACGCCTGTTTCTAGAGAGCATGGGCTGTATCTAGATTCTCATACTTCACCTCAACATGTTGTGCAAACTGTTACAAAAAGTAAGAGACAATTGATAGATATGATATGTGATGAACATCTATTAACTGTAAAATATGATATATGATGAACATCTATTAACTGTAAAATAATCAAACACAACTAATAGTCTCACTGGAAAAACGCCCATACCAATAGAGATATGCTGTGTACCCGAAGACATGACTTCTAGACCATGCATGATGAAGATATGAGAATGTTAGCATTCGAAACAAAATGGTCTCATTGTCAAGTTAAAGCTAAGTTTAAGAAAGCAAGCAATCAGTGATGACAGATAAGTTTTGTTATTAGTGCATTACTATTATAAAAGAAAGTGCTGACACAAACGTTCCGCATGATTGAGCGGGCAAATCAAGCACGTTCATGAATTAACATCAGTTTAGCCATTGCTGAACAGATATGCTGCATCACAACCTCTCCCATCCCATACCGTCACTTGGTGTTATACAGTACGATGCCAATAGTGTACAGACAAAACTGATGTTGTGAGCATTCTTGGTGGAGGAAACGCGTGAGACAATCTAGGAAACCCTTTGGCCAACTGATATGGATGGTGTCACTTGGGAAAGAGCACCCCTTGCTGACTACTACAGATAGGCAGATGCGTGATATTGTCAAATATATGGTACAAAATGGGAATTTCAATGACAGAACGAAAAGTATGTGACAACTGTCATATTATAAACCCATTAACTGTGCATTCAATGAAAATGCAGAGGTCTTATTTTGAGACATGTACATGAAGTACTGATTTCGATGAGGTACCTTAAAATACAAATCCAGTGAAATTTAAAGATCAAACGATAGTATTGAGGTAATTCTGTAAAGAAATTTGGGCAACACGGGTGAATATACTAAGCCCACCCATACAGTTCCTCAGTGACTTGATGTTCAGTTTGCACCAGTGAGACACCGAACATTATTCAGTTTACATGCAGTAGTGATCAGCCATGTTTGTGCCATAAACATCGATGTGCATCTGGCAAACTCGCTTGCTCTGTGTTTGTGCATGCAGAGAATCGGATGGGTGCTTAATCCAAATGGTAATATGATAAGATGGTACTGTTGTTACCGATGGTGATGATGGTGACAGTAAAAATGGCGTTGAATAGGATACTAGATAACTGAATAATACATTGTGTAGTTTGCAACAACCATGGCATCTCAATTAGTACCAGCCATATCGGATTGACATGTATTTGTTTTCATAAGAATCTAAGTAAATGGTGATATGGTCAGTGAATTTTTCGATCAAAATATACATAATATACACTATTTTATTTGTTTTCCATCTCGTTGTCAGTAACCAGAATTAAAATCAGTGTCCAGCATCAAAAAAGTACAATGAGTGAGTTCCTTGACGTGAAGAACATATAGTCCAAAATCAATTTGATAGAAATAGTCAATACTTTACCGACGGCCATCCTGGATTCCCACAGATGGAAATACGCAATCATAAGAAACACAGAAATAGTGACTTCCCTGACCTAAAGTACATATAGTAAAATACATTTTTGATTGAAATATTCGATCTTTATGCTGATATATCTGTCTTTCAGTATTTACGGGCGATTGGTGTCATCTTGGCGGCCACCTTGGATTCCCATAGATGGAAGCATCCAATAATCATAAACATATAACGCATGACTTCCCTGGCATGAAGAACATATAGTTCAAAACCTATTGGATTGAAATATTCGATATTCATGATGATATATCTGTCTACTGGTGTCTAAGGGCCATCCTATTGGCCCTCTTGGATCGCCACATATGGAATCACCAACTCATCATAAAAATATAAACGGTGACTTTATTTACCCAACGAAGAAATAGTTCAAGGCATATTGAATTCAAATATTCACCATTTATGCAGCATTATGCTGACATATCTCTCTTTTAAAATTTACAATTGATTGACTGCCATCTTGGTGGCATTCTTAGGTTTATCTAGGTCCTCAAGGTTGGCAGTGTGGCATCCGCTGGATTTTCAATCTATACCCCTCTACATGTACGTTTCAGAATCTGTTGAAAACAATTATGCACCACAAAATCCTTGGTTCAGTATCAACATTGAGTTTGACAACCAGACTACTGTATTGTTCTAATTGAAATTTGTCTTGTAAAAGACTCAGAATTAGGCAAAGAAAGGGAATAATCTTAGCATAACTCCCGTCAAACCGACTGGTTAGTCTGTTGGTCTGTCTGTTAGTAAAATGCTGATTAACATATGTAGACCATCGCCACCACCTCCGTCAGCCACACCGCCCGCCCCCCACCCCCCCCCTTCCCATACACGAATTCTGTCAGATTGTAAAGATTTTCCAGATATTCTAAAATCTTCTTGGATTTTTCGGATTTTCAAGATTTTCCGTGTCACGCATACACGTGTGGCATAATGGTGTATGTCTACAGTCAACTCCAATTTGAGCCAAATTCGACCAATAATCCGAATATCCAGAATTCACTCTGATCCGGATCAAGACAAAGTCTGGAAATCATCTTGGACTCTTAAGTTCCTCTATTGTATTAAAATTTGAGCCAAATCAAATATGAATTTTTTTGGATACAGCTCCTACCGCACGCACGCACACTCGCACACGTACACACATGCGCGTGAGCGTGCAAGGACGCACGCACACAGACACACATACAGGCCCGGATGGAATCACCATTCCTTTAAGGACGAAGATTATTATCTTTAAAAACTCGTTGACTGTATGATCTCACCTTTTTGTCTATCATACCATGGAGTATATTTCTTATAGTAAGCCCAGGATGTTGAGGAATTCAAATTTCCCTCGACTCCACAGCAATGGAACTGCAATGAAAAACATGTAGATATCATTAAATGCTGTAATACTAGGGTGTCTATCTGACTTCAAATAACGCAATTAACCATTTAATCCCCAAAATGGTTCAACAAAATTTCAATTTTCCTATAGAAAATGTGCATTTGAAGACCAAGAGATCATTTTTGAAAATTTACCACTGGAATATAGAGGTATAGGTCGGAGTTTTTAGTCAGCTTCCGCTTGAGTGCTTGGCCAACTTTCCAACTTTCCGACTTCCCCGACTTTCCAAGGGTTAGCGAGTCATTACTTTCAGTGATACATTTTAAAATTTTGGGTTTCTCTTGCTGTATAAATCGCATTTCTTAAGATCACTGCAGGAGACGTATTTTAGACAGCTTGAGTGTTAAAGGGTTAACGTCTCGGCTATGTAGGTACGCAGGAGAGCTTCAGCAACACATAGTCTATTCTTTATAGAGACAAAATTCCCATAACGGACACTGTGCGGGTGATTACAGAATGGTAAGTAAAACAGCTCGTCACTAAAGTTAATTAATACAACTCGTGATATGCACCTTTTGGGGGTAAAAAATGACGGTTCTTAAAGAAACTCTATCACGTAGTCGCAAAAATGCAAGCGTCCTGTCTGTTGTTGTTTTGCCGCTGCATTCTGGTTTAGTAGACCAGCTCTTTCTTCTTTGCAATGTTTATAGACGGATTTGTTAGGAGACAAACCCCGCCCATTTCCAAGAGTACTAACCACCGCACACTTTTCCGCTTGCTGGAATCGATGATAAACCACGAATTTACCAAAATCTAAATGTAACTATACAGGCACGCAGCTAAATATGTTGAAAGTGACTTGACTGGGAGCTGTTGGTGCCATACTCCCAGTAAAATTAGTTTCAAAATATGCAACAGAATGTTGATTAAATTGTAAATTCACAAAAGGCATACAATTCCTGAAGATTCGTGAGGGGGATTTCCAGTTTCCTGACGCTAATACATCATTTTGTTTGCGAGGTCAGCTAACAAATGATGTATTTAACCATAAGGTCACCACATTATAATTGGACACACTATTTGATAGTGGCATTCACACATTAACCATCACAGGGCAGAATGGACAACTGCTTTCAAATGTAAGGAAAACTGATTTGCCTGGGAGACGTCCCATGGCAACAACAGGTTCCAGTAAAGTTAGTTTCAAAATTTTCAACAGCTGTTTATGACAACAAAATGTTCCAGTCGAATTAGTTTTCAAAATATTTAACAGCTTTCCTGTACCATTGTCTTAGCGATACTTTTGTTATTAGGAATTCGGAGAAATCGCATCCCATGCACACGCGCGCATGCACATACACATGCGGGCAGGCTTGCTGCAGGTAGCCAGGCAGGCTGGCATCATCACGCCCGCACGCACATACATACGCATGCACGCACACATGTGCGCACGCAAGCACACGAGTGTCATCTGCACATCCACATTCCCTCAATGAGGCCGTCGGCGAACTGGTTATTCTACCCATAAAGATGTCGGTGGTCGTCGTCGTCGTCCACGTCGTCGACGTCATCGCCATTTCATGAAACTTTTCAACGCACACATATACTTACAAATTGTTGTAGTGAGTTCCACGCGTCTGTGACTGGGCCCTCGGGACCGTATGTACTGTTCAGTGACGTGTACATGTGGAATCTAGCACTCTTCTCCAGCTGTCAGCAGTTAAACAAACACACGAATCAATCAGAAAATAGATTACAACATCAATCGAAGATGGAGGGATCCATTTCTTGTTTTGCCACGCCCATTTCTATCTAGGAGCCGTCCACTTTGGGCGAGAGATGGAATCGATTTATTATACTTAGAACCATGAGTTCTCAGAAGCCCACAATTAAAGGTAATTATACAGGTAAACCCTTGAATATTTTGAAACTAATTTGACTGGGCGCTGCTGCTGCCTATGGCAGCAGCAGCACCCTGTTAAACTAGTTTCAAAATATTCAACATAATGCTTATTAAATGGCAAATTCATCAAATATATGATTCATACAATTTCGTGATGACGTTTTTTGATTTTCGCGACGGAGTCCCGTAATTTTGATTGTGACGTCAGCTAAAGTGTAATGTATTTGCTCATGACGTCAGATACTTGAGTGACAGATCGGATCGCCATATGAACTCCGTCGTTTGTGTCAAGTAAAACTACTTTAAAGCTTAAAGACATATTGCGAAATATTTTGATGTGTAACCGCGTCAATAAGGATTGAAATTAGATTTGAATTTTAACATTTTTATATTTCGTACTGCTAAATCATCGTGTAAATGAAGCCATCCTTGCGCTAATGTTCGCTTATGCGGATAATGCTGGAACCTGGAGGCCATTAGCTTAAAATCAGTTCCCAGACGATAATTCTAAGCCACAATTTGTGCTATCGGTTTAAAACTTTGTAGTTTCATTGCACTGGACCCGAGGAAGAAACTTATCAAAATCGTCGATGATGGAAAATACAATATGGCACTCGACCAGCAGCGACCATCGTGAAAAACAGTTTCTGGATGTTAACTCTGCTACAGTTTATTGGATCAGTTTGAAAGATTTTCAAAGTGCATCAGTGTATGTCTGGTGAAGACATGTATTAAACGGTAATCCGAAATCCACTATGGCATCCAGTCACAAGTAATGAGGTCTGGTGTGATATCGGGTTTTAAATATTAAGCACAGGATTATTGAGATTTTTTACCGATTCCATTTTCCTTGACCCCTCATTAGGGCGGGGTATTAAGCGCCGTTTCTGGAGCTCTTGTTGGCCATGGAACTCAATGTATCAATTTCTGTATGAAGATATCTGCCAAGACTCACGAATGCACATTCACCCCCACACCCCATCCACGTTATCAGACTTACACTACACACTTTCTAATTCCATAATCAGACCTCGTTGGGGTGCAACCCCCTCCACATCCACCCCTGTCCTTCCCTTGGCCATGTGCCAGGTCTACGTCGGTGATATTTTAATCTTGTAATGCATGTTCTAGATGGTGTCTTTCAATACCCACAAATCATAAACGTAATTTAACCGTTGAAACATGAAAATCAAAAATAGTTACGTCTCATGACAACAATACTTGCAATCTGGTGAATATTTTGAAAATAATTTGACGTGAAGCTGTTGCTGCCTGAGGCAGCAACGTCTTCCAGTGAATTTAATTTCAAAATATTCAACACATTCTTTCATACAAGGTAAAAGATTTCTTGTATATGATCTTTATGCCTAATAGGGTTAAACGATAAACCTGCCCAACCTATACGAGTGTTTTATCGCATGAATTAGAATAGCGCGTGAGGGGCTAATATTGGTTGCCCAAAACCCTTTGATGTAAGATTAGATGCTATGATTTTCGTTTGATGTCGGAATATATTGCTTTAATTATTCAGAATTTATCATCAGTTTACCTATCTTGTCCGTCACCTGTGATGGATGATAAGGTAAATTGGGATCAGAAACGAGACGAATTAAAATGATCTAAGAATTGTTTCTAAATAATTATATTACCTGAAAAAAATTCTGTGATAACCTACTGGAATTTATTTTGAAAACATCGTCGATGTAGTCGGTGCATGTATAAGACAAAAACAGCTTTTTACGACCCGGTTATATTCTGAATGCCTGGCATCAGATTACTATGAATTGATACATAGGTGGCTATTCAATGTGATTCGTGAGGTATCTCAGAGTATTATTGGCTTATAGGGCATAGGCATAGCGTTTTATATCATCGTGGTTTGTTAGTGCTTACTCGCAATTATTGTAAGCTAGTCAGTCAGTCTGTCTGTCTGTCTGTCTGTCTGTCTGTCGGTCGGTCGGTCGGTCGGCCGGTTGGCCGGTCGGTCGGTCGGGCGGTCGGTCGGTCGGTCGGTCGGTCGGTCGGTCGATTGTATGCAAGTGGTGTAAATTTCTTGTAGTAGACCTAAGTGCGAGTCTATGATTGTCAAGGAGCTTACATGGGTGTGGTATTTTACAATAAAGATTGCGAAAAACACATATTGTGAGAAACTATATAAAGATGAACTATGATGTATAACACGTACGTGTATTGGCTCCTAATGAGATCCTTCTAAAACAATGTTGATAATTTTTATATTACTCATTTAACTCTTGTTATTCCATTGTCTCAATTCCAAGACATCTATGCAGGAAAGGAGTTGAATATTTTAAAACTAATTTGACTGGAAGCCGTTAAACAACGGCTTCCCATCAAATTAGTGTATAGATCTTCAACAGAATATGCCTTACATCCAGAAAATAATTTGCTGTTTCTGGTCTGTGTGGAGTCCCTAGTTTATATCGTCTATGTACTCACATCACCCCTGAAGACGTAGGCCACGATACCACCAATGAGCAATACAGCGAATATAATGATGAGCAGGATAAAGAACTAAAAAGAATAGAAGCCGTCATATACATAGTTATTGAAAAAACCTCTTATTATTAATAGAGGCAATCATTTTAAGCTAATCTCCGCCCAGTATTGGGGTCGATTTTAAAATTTGAAACCTGAATTATCAGAATCTAAATTTCAAGGTAACTATATCCTACATGTAAGCTGTTGAATATTGTGTAAGTAATTTGACTGGGGCTGTTGCTGCCTAGCAGCAACCGCATGTTTCAGAATGTTTAACAAAACAATTTATTAAATTGTAAGTTCAGTAAAGGCATACAATTCGTACACTTCGTGACAGATTTTTCGATTTCATTGATGGAGCTATTCGTCATTATGATTGTTACGTCAACTCACATTTGACGTATTTAATTATGACGTAAGATACTTGAGTGACAGATAGGATCCATCCATGGTATCTAAATCTTAGTGAAATGTAAACAATTATAAACACTATAATAGCAGAACACTATATGCAATATACGATGATTTTTCGTCATTTTGCGATCCTTGGTCTGATTTAGTATTAGGGGCTGTGGCGGTGCCTTGTGTGTCAGCCATGGATCCATCTCCCTAGACAATGAGAGGGGGCGTCCTCCTGTCGAAATGCTTGAAATCTAGATATTCTCCCAAGTGGTAAAATGGCATCACTGCTGGCTTTCTAAATGGCGCGATTATATTAGTAAAATATTATTTAATAGTTTAGTCTCATGCAAAATTGCAAGAGTAGGCCTAATCAGTCACATGGCGTGTGTTCATTAGAAGAACCCTCATGATGTATCAAAATGTATATATTTGCTGGAACGTGGATTTTACATGACTTTTCAGGGCCGAAATTTATGGGTCAGTTGGTCTGTGACCAAACCGTTTATATTGATTTCTTGGGCAATACTCATAGTATTTCCATACATTTCATGTCCAAACTAATGTTTTGATAGCGATCTTTCAGATCAAAGCTGGGGTAGCGTTGCACCCCCACCCACCCCCACCCCACCCCCATTAATGCCACTGTCCTGTACATACAAACAAATATGTGAGTTAACATAATGGACTTTCCAGTTTTAGCTATGACCTGCCCACCTCTAGCTACGCTCCACCCACACCTCACTCGTGATTGGATCGATTGATCTCTCAACTCCCTGACTATCAATTTCCAGAAAACTATACAGGTAAGCCATTGAATATTTTGAAACT
>CM067371.1:45468209-45492702 GCA_034401795.1 Chaetoderma sp. LZ-2023a
ATCCCTCTAGTGCCATTTCGTATGTCCACCTGCAACATCAAACCTAGAAAGACAGCTGTACAAAGATTTCAATATTTGAAATAGATGAATGTCTCCTTCGAACCCGTCATATTAGTATGCTATTTACAGCCGTAATGGACCTTTCCATTTTTACCTATGCCCCGCCCATCTCTAGCTAAGCTCCACCCACATCTCGTTCATGTTGCGATCGATCGATTTCTGAACTCCCTGACTATCAATTTCCAGAAAACTATACAGGTAAGGTGCTGAATATTTTGAAACTAATTTGACTGGGCGTTGTTGCTGCCTATTGAATGGTAGAGACATACAATTTGTACAACGTGTCGGACTATTAAGAGTTAATGACGGGCCTAATAGAGTCATTTCTGACGTAATGATTATGACGTAATCCTACACGCCGCTTAGCTGATTATGAGGTCATATGACGTCAGCTGATGATGAATACTCTGGAATGGTTAAATTCTGCGATTCTTCAGTTCTCGCCTCAGCACAATTCTCAATACTAGATTAATTACAAATCCCCACGTTCACCGCTTTGAGCTTTTGACACATCCCACAACACACCCCGGGAGCGGGGCCAAATGTAACCGTCCTTTAGCAATCAACATTGATATGGGTAACTGACAAACTAAATTTGGTTGAATTCCGCCCAATAGTGTCAGAGAAGTTGCATTACAATCAATTTCATGACCTTTTTAACCCCATCCCCAGCCGCTGGAGACGGGCCAAATTTAAATGTGCGCATCCACTCCACATTGATATGGGTAACTCACATACCAACTTTGGTTGAATTCCGTCCAATGCTTTCGGAGGAGATGCGTTAAATCAATTTCCACAGGTGAAAATTTGACTTTTTAACCTCTCTCCCGCCCGCTGGGGGCGGAGCCAAATCTAAATGGCCTCTTACACTCTGCAATCCTATGGGTAACTGAGATATTAAATTTGGTTGAGTTCCGTCTATTGACTTCAGAGGATTTGCATTACAATCAATTTCACGACCTCTTGACCCCAACCCCAACTCCCTGGTAGCGGTGCCAAATGTAAATGTGTTCATCCATTCCACATTGATATGGGTAACTGACATACTAAATGTGGTTGAATTCCGTCCAAGAGTATCGGAGAAGTCGCATTATACGGTAATCTTTTTTTTTACCTTCTGACCCCCACACCCATCCGTCTAACGATTTCAGAGGAGTTGCGTTACAACTGATTTGACCTTTTGACCCCTACCACGCCCCATGGGAGCGGAGCCAAATCTAAATATCGTCTTACAAAGCGGAATCATATGGGTAATCCAGATACCAAATTTGATTTAATTCCACCCAATTGTTTGGGTTGAGATTGCGTGACGGACGGGCGGACAGACAGAAGGACGGACGGACAGACGGATGCGATGCGATTAGAATATCCCAGACATTTGCTTAAAACGTGGGGATAATAACACCATTGCCTTAATTCTAACACTAGACATTGTAAGAGGATTGTTCAAAAGGATGCTGACGTATCAAAATAGTAATGCTAGAGCCATTGAAATCTGGTACGAAATGTTAGACTACTGTTGTGATGTTTCGCACAAAATATCCCACGATATAACATAATATGCTTTATCCTTCATAATTCTATAGTGTATGAAACAGCACATCGTCTAATTACGGATAAACTAGAGTACCGTGCCATCATAAAGTTTCTTACCCTCAAGGGGAATATTGGTACCACCATTAATATGGATTTACATAATGTATATGAGGATATCACAGCATCATATATTATGAAGGTGTAATATACTGTATAATGGAGCACTTCTCGTTAGAATTGACTTCACTAGTTCTATGAACTAAATTACTACGGAGACTAGATATACTGATATGAGTAGTGTCCGCTTGTTCTCAGTATTTGGCGCAAATTATCGATTCAATGGACACGGGTCGATTCGACGGCCACAGGTCGATTAAGATTTAGAACATGCTTTGTTCAGTACACAAGATGAATCTTGACGTCACAATTCTCTAAAACATAGCCGAGCCGGGCTGTTAGCGCCAGAATTGGGATAATTTTTAATCTAATGTGGTGGTCTTAACGGCTTACGATAGCTTTAATACACACCATTAATGGAGTGTTCCGATCCTTCACTCAAGTATCTGACGTCATAATCCAAATACGACACATATTAATGTCAGAATCATCGATTGACGCAGGTCTGACAGGAAAGTGACACATGTTTTGACAGTAACAGCCTGAATTTTGTGACTTTTGTTTGGTTAAAATTTAAAGGTGCATATTCACACCAAAATACTTCAATATACTATTGTTGAAATGTATACTTTTAGAAGCTTAAATTGTATGTCTAGACGTAATGGAACGAAATAAATCTTAGCATATGATGGTTTCATTACGCGTGAATTAATATAATTTTTTAAGCTGTAACATTGAATTAGAGACACGAGTCTCTAATTCAACTGCGCAATTAAAAAAATCTATTAATTTAAATGGAAGGAATCCATCATATATAACATAACGATTTATAACTATCATAACGATTTATTTCGTTTCGTTATTTTCAGGTACACAATGTAAGCCTCTAAAAGTATACAATTTTAGCAATTTTATTTTCTAGTATTTTGGTGTAAATATTCACATTTAATAAACAATCTGTTGAATTGTTTGAATCTAATAGCTGAACCAAGTTTTAGCTATGCTCCGCCTATCTCTAGCTAAGCTCCACCCACACGTCACCTTGTTGCGATTACTGAACTGCATGACTATCAATTTCCAGAAACTATACAGGTAGGCTGCAGAATATTTTGAAAGTAATTTGATTGAGCGCTGTTACTGCCCATGGTGGCAACAGCGCCCAGTCAAATTAATATCAAAATAGTCAATATCATGTTTATTAAATAGTACGCTCAGGTCAAGAATGGACCTGAGGAAGCTAAGGATTTTGGCTGTGGACAAGACACAGTGGGAAAAGCGAAGAATGACTGATTGCACTGTAGGATGTTTCTGCTACTACAGCCGCAGAATACAGTAATCATACATACATAGAATTCGTAAAACAACGCTTATTCTAATACAATTTCGATTAAATCTAATCAATTAATCGTTCGTGACGAACTTATCTACGTCATTTATGACGTCATTGATTGTGACCTCATCCTGCACGTCACGTAATTGATCATGACGGCATATGATTCATGAATAAACTGGCAAGCTCCATTGTACAGGAAACTGTTGCTACTATAGGCAGCAGCAGCTGTCAGTTAAATTAGTTTCAAAATATTCAGCAGCTTATCCAAATAGTTACCTTGAAATTGAGATTATGGGAAGTCATGGTTCAAAGCGTTAACATGTATTCAACCATGCGTACGAAGAGGACGGGGCCTAGTTGTAAATGGGCGGGGCATAGATAAAAGTAGATCTATCTATTCAATATTACATTTAAAAGTGTACCATGCCGTTTCGCTCTAAATCAACTCTGTACTGAGATGTTGCTACGCGACGAGAGCCTATATTTCACCCATAGCCTACGCCTACGCGTCGGAGCCTGTATGAGCGCTGTAAGCCAGGAGATACTAATTTCAATGGGCAAAGGCTCTGGGCATGCTGAACATTTTGAAAACAATTTGACTGAAAGTTGTTGGTCGCTTAGCCACCAATAACTTTCAGTCAAATTGTTTTCAGAATATTCGGCATACCCAGAATTAAAACCCCATATAAAATGTAGTCTGCAAGAATTCAGCGGGCCGAGAGTTTAGCTGATTACTGATCAAGCAAGCAATGACGTCACGGGCGCTCCCGGGATACATTTGAAGAAAGAACTAGGATACGTGGTTCTTGACAGAAAAAACAAAGCCACTTAACATCGATGTATTCGTCTCTTTAACCAAGATTTACGATTGTCGTTATTGATTTTGAAAATAATGCTTCTGTATCTGTCACGAAGCCAGCGTGATACAGACATTATTGAGATAAATAGGTCTCATGCGGCGATTATTTCCTCAATAATACGCCGCTATGTCTACAAAAGAATAGATGAATCTACTTTCAGCTATGCCCCGCCCATCTCTAACTAAACTCCGCCCACGCTTTGCCCGTTTTGGGATTGGTCGAAGCCTGGGTTTCCAGAATGCCACATATCAAGGAAACTATACAGGTCAACTGTTGAATATTTTGAATCTAATTTCACTATGGCTGCATCACCGCCGAGTCAAATTAGTTTCAAAAGATTCAACATAATGCTTATGAAAAAGTAAGTCCATACAATTCGTACAACCTGACAGATTATTCCAGCTTTATGTCAGAGTAATTCTGTTAATTATGATTGTGGCGTCAGCCTACATGTGACGTCAATGCTTATGACGTCACATAGTATCGACAGATTGGAATCATCCATTGAGTGTATTTGTAGAAACTAGTGCTCTTGAGAGACTGGCGTTCGTTTTGAAATAGATTCCACTGCAAGCTTTTACTGCCAGACGTAAACTAAACGCTGGTTAGCAGTTGGCGTTAAAAATATGACTTGGTAATGGGTTGTACTGCAATGGACAGATCTATTTCTATCTATAACCCGCCCATTTCTAGCTAAGCCCTGCCCACCTTTTTACTCCTACATATTGGCAAAAACAAAAACATGTTAGTAAGAAATTGTGCTCCTCAACAGCATACGGAAAATCCTATCCAATGTTACTCTATGCCGCTATGCCTCATCCGAGACACGATCGATACCTTCACTGGATCATATCAAAGCGTCTTTAAATGTAGATGCAGCTGCGCTGGCTTTGTATGGACTCAACGTATGCTTGTGTCCGTAGGCATGTCCAAGCACTGGAATTTCCAGAAAATGGGCATTGCCACGTCACGAGCCTTCGACACAATTAAACGTTCAAAGATCCTAGATGTACAACATCAAGCCAGTTGCAATGAAGATGAGCTACAATTCGTGAGACTACTCCTTGCAGACACCAGACTCCGTGTACGGGTCAAGACGGCGAAGTCTGCAGCGTTTGAGACCCCAATCGGCTCCCACAGGGAGATGGACTATTCGCCGTGCTTTTCACCAACTAGCTTGATGCTGCATTGGAATCTGTGAGGGAGAATTCCTCAATACAAGACCCACCAGTGTCCATACTGGATATACCACTGGGGATGGAATATGCCGACCATGTGGACATCAAAACGAGGATAAGAAACCCATTGACAAATTACTCCCTATAGCTGAACGCAAACAGAGTTCACCCATATATACATATCTGCAAAGCATGAATCTAAATAGAATGAAAAGTGGAGGAAAAGTCCAATCCTGGGTGCACTTCTCTGCAGCACTGTTGAAATCGATGCACACTGTGTCATGGGGAACATAGCTGTCCAGTTCTTCTGGAAGCCGCGGCGTCGTAGATTACAGATGCCCTTGACAAAACGAATACTTTTATACAACGCAGCCGGCGTATTCTTGCTATTATCTAACTGTAACAGCTGGGTAGCTCCAAATGCAGCTCTAGATAAACTTGATGCCTGCCAACGCAAACACCTCCGCACCATCACTGGACACCGGTAGCCAGACAACATAATTTCCAAGGATGCGCTATACAAGATGTGTAACACATCGCCGCTGTCCATAAATGTCGCCCAGCAAATATTGTTCATGATTGGTCCTGTTCTAAGGATTACAGAAGGTCCACCTACAGGGAAATCCTGTGAATTCGCCTTACTGGGAGCCAGCAAATATAGAGCCAGAAGAGGACGCCATAGCATAAATCTGTTACCTCAAGAAAAAAGGACTCGGTGCACTCAGATCAAGATTCAAGAATGGACGTGAGGAAGCTAAAGAGTTTCGACGAGGACAAGACCAAGTGAGCAAATACGAAGCGGTACTGGTTGCAGCTTTAGGATGTTTCTACTGACTACAGCCGCAGAATACAGTAATAATACATAGTAAGAAATATGCTGTTGAAAATTCTGAACGAGTGAAAAACATTGCTGCTTTAGTATTATATTCACAATATTCTACAGTACGTTATATTTTGTTTTGGAAACGTGTTAAGTTACGTATGATATGTACTGTATTTAGACAGATGATGGGAAAGCCAATACCAACCATTGTTTTGAAGAATTGAAGATCAAGTATTTATATCCACTTCATGGTGATAGTGAAGATGCATTTTTTACCCCCACCCGAAAAATATTTTAAAATCCCCTTGCAGAAACAGACGCCTTGAAAACCGCAGCTAACAAGATATTGAACGGCTTCGAAGACATATGCAATATTGCCGTCTCTACAGATGGTCTAACGGTGCTACAAGCTCATACATCAACCAAAAAATAAAGGATCAGCTCATCTGAAATCAGCCATATTGATGCTCGACAGACAAAAGCCATGTAAAGTAGCCTTACAATCGACCACAACATATTGAAGATTCGATGGGAACGAAACGATGAACAGAATTCTGAAGGAAGCAGGGTGCAGCCACACACATATCTAGATGCTTCAAATTGGTAGCAATTGTCAATAATCATAGTTAGATTGCCACGCCAGATGAATTCAGCACTACACAACCCATGGGACCCTAAGAACGAAGACGGGGCCACAAGACATAACGTTGGCAGTTCAACAGCCATTTGGCGGCATATGAAACCTATTGGGCACATCGACATTCATACCAGAGTACAGAAATTGTTCATGTGAGTGATTGCAGAAAAAGTTGAAGAATTATGATTTAAGTGTTTCATAAAATTGTGTGCGTGCGTGCGTGCGTGCGTGCGTGCGTGCGTGCGTGCGTGCGTGCGTGCGTGCGTGCGTGCGTGCGTGCGTGCGTGCGTGCGTGCGTGCGTGCGTGCGTGCGTGCGTGCGTGCGTGCGTGCGTGCGTGCGTGCGTGCGTGTGGTTGCGTGCCTACGCGTACGTGCGCGTGCGCAGTAAAGGATGCTGGAATATGCGTCTCTTGTGATTATTTAACGGGAAATGTGGATCATACAATTCTGAGTGGTTGAGGCATTGTAGATCAGATGGTACCTTGATCCCCATAATCTAGATGGACTAGAAGCGTGGGCCCTATCTTGCCACCTAGCTTTTATCTATGGCCATGCAATGGTCGGAACACAACCTCGAACAGATCTTGGTCAACCAGTACCGTGCTGTTGCATGTGCTAAACTAGGCGAGCATAGGGTGATTATAGTTTCTGTATATGATGAAGAACATCTACTTCAACAATGGAGGATTCTAGTTTATCCTTCAATCATATGACGTCATAATCAAATACGTGACATGTAAGATGCGTCATAATCTACTACGGGACGCGTAGGATGTCGTCATAATCAATTACGTCATGAAAGGTATAGCTAAGTTCAGCAACGCTTAATTGATGACGGACTACGCGTTGTTGCACGAATTGTATGTCTTTAATATTTAATAAACATGCTTCTGAATAATTTTGTAACTATTTTGACTGGGCGCTGTAACAACACCCAGTCATATTAGTTTCAAAATATTCAACAGCTTATCTGTATGGATTTCTTGAAATTGATAGTCAATGAGATCAGGGATCGATCGATCCGAAAACAGACGAAGTGTGGGTGGAGCTTACCTAGAGATGGGCGTGGCATAGCAAAAACTGGATTCCATCATTATGAGGTGTTATGGCCTTATTAACGACATGATTATTTCCCCCTTGTAGGATGTTACTTATTATTCCCGCTCGTGAATTCAGCTACCATTATATAATTTCCCCTGTCTGCCTAGATATGCGCGCTGACATTATGAAATTGGGTTAGGACCTCTTAGTTTATTGGGCCATTGACATTTATATCCAACAATTATATGGAATACAAATCGCCCATCTACATGCCAGTGCTCGTTATGATGGTCTGGTGACATTTAATGTAGCCTCATTCATATCATTGTCATAACATCCATTGTTTTTTATGACGTAATTTCCTGTCGATTGATACCCGGATGACAGTTAGCCATGGTTGTGTTTTATTGCTATGAATTTTACGAGCGCGGCGGCTGGCGGGGATAGGGGTAGCGTGGGAGTGGTTTACAACCGCCCTCTCCTCGGGAAGAAAAAAAAATCTTAGCAATAAACCGCCACCCCATATCTCATTCGTCGCACTATTTGTATTAAGACAAATTAGTTTTGAAATATTAGAAAAATTATCGTTAATGTTTATTTAGTTTATATCGTGAAGAAAGTATCGTATCTGTTATGTTTGGAATGAACGAGCTCAATAATTCACGTCCACATGTCCGCTTACATGATATTAACCTTCTTGTGTCAACAGCGCTTTAAAGCGCTCAAAATTCTACTTATCTCAATTAACCCTTTAATGGTCAAGATTTTAGAAAATTTACAAAAAAAAGCTTTCTGTTGCCGTGCAAATAGACATTACTCAAGACCACTACAGGTGCTGTTTTTTGGCCCGCTTGACCATGAAAATGATCAAGAAAATCCAGTTTTTTCTTAGCTCCTGTCTATTTGCCGGCTGAGAGAAGATTATTTTTTGAAAATTTACCACTGGAGTGACTGGCTCGGTTACCGAGCCAGTCATTCCTGTGGTAAATTTTCAAACATCATATTCTCTTGGATGAAAAAATGGATATTCCTCAAGACCACTACATAGTCCGTTTTCTTCTGGCGGTCTTGACCATTAAAGAAACAGGTTAACACAAGAGGGGTTAATGGTCATTTATCTAACTGTACAGATAGAGGCTGTTGTTATTTATCCCCTCGTATGTCAACTTTAACCTGTACTGGTCAAACTGGGATCTGCAGTGGTCCGATGGCAGGCAAACAAAAGACTATTTTAGAAAATTTACCACAGGAATGACTGGCTCGATAATCGAGCCAGTCCTTCCAGTGGTAAATTTTCAAAAAATGATAGTCTTCTCCCGGTTTGCAAATGAACACAGGCCACGCGAAACCTTGAAATATCGTGACCATTAACCTTTTTATGGTCAAGTCTGCCAACACATGGCATTTGTAGTTGTGTTGAAGAAATGCCAATTTGCAGGATAAGAAGTAGTAATTCTTGCAAATCTCGTATACGTGCAAAATTTAAATTTTTTTTGAAAATCTTGACTGTTTAAATGAATAAAGGTGCATTTTCACACCAAAATGCTTGAAAATAAAATTGTCAAAATTGTATACTTTTAAGGGCTTAGATTGGGTACTTAGATATAAAGAATCGAAATAAATATTAACATATGATGATGTCATTACGTAAATATACTTTTCTTATATTGTGAAACTGAATTAGAGAAACCAGCCCCTCATAATTCAACTGCGCGACTAAAAAAATTATATTAATTTATACGGAATGAAATAATCATACGCTAAGATTTATTTCCCTTCATTACATTGAGGTACATAATTCAAAGCCTCTAAAGCATACAATTTTAACAAATTTATTTTCAAGAATTTTGGTGTGAATATGCGCCTTTAATTGATATGAAAATCATTTTCATCGTTTTGAGTCGCTGTTGATACACGAGACGTTAAAATAGCCAAGGATTAGGACGACACAATTTTTTTAATGGCCCTCTTTTCAAAATACCGGCTCCTATAAAAGAATCGATGGAAAGATCCCTCCCTAGCTATGCCACGCCCATTTTTGACAAGTCCTTCCCACTTTTCTACGCCTGTTGGAATAGATTTATATACTTGAAATCCTTAATTCCCAGAATAACTATACAGACAAGCTGTTGACTATTTTGAAACTAATTTGATTAGGGGCTGTTGCTTCCTATGGCATCAGAGACAAACAATCCGTACAATTGACTGATGTTTAAATGTTCATGACGAAGGTGATGCGCAACTATGTATGGTGACATCAGCATACGCGTGACGTAATTGAGTATGACATCATATACATGAGAGCCAGATCGGCCTAGTCGCTGACATTTCTGCGGCCATATTACCGGGAGCTGTTTTGCATTGATACTATTGACTATGCAGTTAGCTGCATTGTAAATTATGGGATGACAGAAACAACTATGCTATCTAGCGAAGTATGATCGATTGCCTACAGTTAGCCCTCTCATCTTTCGCAAACATAGCAAAACTCCATAATCAAATATTCCGTCACCATCACAGAGCTGTTTGTCACAATTCAAGTGTTACGACTAATACCTGCCACAAGCGACCACCTTATGGAGACAAGCGATAGAGGGGTCCGATTTTTAAATTAAATATATGACGCCATAATCAATGACGTCACATTGTCGGCTGACGTCACACTCATAATGGCGTGTTATATCTCCGTCATGAAGCTCAAAGTGTAACGACTTGGATGTCTTTGATGGATTTACAATTTAATAAACATTCTATTAAATATTTTATAACTGTTTTGACTGGGAGCTGTTGCTGCGATAAGCAGCAACAGTCCCCAGTCAAATTAGTTTCAAAATATTCAACAGCTTATCTATATAGTTCTCTTGAAATTTGGATTCTGGAAATTCTGCATTTAACACTGATGTATTTAAATCAATCACAAATGCGCGGAAAACGTGGGAGGAGCTTAGACAGAAATGGGCGAACCATGGATAGAAATGGATCCCTCGATTAGATGCCGTCGATTGGGTGGACTCCTAATCCACGTGACTTGTTATATGCCAAAACTTTCGGATCCACAAATTAGTTGGACGTTAAGGCAGCAACAGCGGCAATCAAATTAGTTTCAAAATATTCAACGGCATGTTTATTAAATAGCTAGCATACAATTCGTACAGCGTGTCTGCACTATTAAACGTTTAAGCCGTACTAGTTCGAATCATTAAGACTTAGTTGATTATGACGTCATATGATGGATGGATAAACTGGAAAGGTGAATTCTAGTATTTATCTTGTGCGAGATATTATATCGAATGCCGTGGACAATAGTCGATTTAGCACAACGACGCCGATATGTGTTCGTGCAGCGCTTGCATATTGTAGAAAGTGCTCAACTGATTGCCTTGCAGAATACGATAAATGCGTTTAGAATGACTGGGATATGTTGGTTCCCGGGGGCTTTATGAAAGACGCATTAATAACAGCAGATTGAGACAGTTGGAAGAATAAAAACAAAGAACGTAAACGCAGATTGGTTCTGTTAATAACTCAGTCCTGCAGCATGGAATAAAAGGTGGCTGAAGTAATCACTTGCCGTTTTAATTATAATAAATCACATGTCGGAAATGCTTAATAAGACTGTTTGATGTTCTTTCTAGACCAGGAGCTAATAGAGCGATGCGATCTGAAGATAAACCTGATGATGGTGCTGATGCTGATGATGATGATGATGCTGATGATGATGATGATGATGATGTTATTCAACCTTCGCCACAGTGTTTTGTCCTCTGCAAGCGCCCTGAGCTCCCTTTAGGTTCTTTCTGGTCGTTAGAGGTCATAGAGTACGCTCTTCGACGTCTGATCGCAAAACACTTAGCACGTATATGTTGTAGCGTCCGTTGCGCGTCTGATACCTGTTGGCAACAAACACTGCAAAGTCTAGTGCGCGATGAGCATTCTAAGAACATATACCATGGCTGCTCCGCTACTCTCACAGATAGTGGATCCGCGTTACACAGTTTGTAGAGCGCTGCATTTGATATTAACATGTATGGCCAGTGACTGTTTGTAATGACACACGGATGTTTGTGGTGCCATGCATCCAGTTTGTTCAAGACGGCGTTTAGAGCTGCCCAGATGTTGCAGTTGCATAGCAGTATGGAAGCACATGTACACATATAGTTGCACCTTCCCTTTAATGGAGATTTTAGAGCCAGAAAATTCACAGCTTATAAATGGACTGGAAGGCGATATTTCTAGCTACACAGCCTGTTCCAATGTCGGCAGAGCTATCGAGGAAGGAGCCCAACCTTCTGCTCTTTCTCCACTTTGCAGTCCACCGATGAGGGATACTGTCATCGGGGATGCCGTCATCATTCCGTTCTGTGATGTCGACTAGGTGTGTCTTAATGCGTTGACTTCATTAATGAAAAGGGTTGCCGCATTGAACTGTTCTGCGGCTATTGGAAGTGGTATATCAAGAGGACCTTTCTTTTCTTTGTCGACAAATTCAACACCATCTGCATCCTCCATCTCTAGTAGCATGGCTATCACTGGATGTTGTGGAGTGTTCAGAAGATAGAGCTGTGGCGAGGTATCAAGTGAAGAACACTGGTCATAAATCACCGCCTTGTGGTTGTCCTATTGATGTTTTAAATTGTGCAGAAATTGACCTTTCCAGTTTTAGCTATGCCCCGTCCATCCCTAGCTAAGCTCCACCCACACTTCGCCGTGTTGGGAATGATTGATCCCCGAATGCTGTAACTATTAATTCTCTGAAAACGATACAGGTAAACTGTTGAATAGTTTGCAACTAATTTGACGGGGTGCTCTTGCTGCCTATGGCAGCAACACCGCCCAGTCAAATTAGTTTCAAAATATTCAACATAATATTCATTAAATAATAAAGACATACAATTCGTACAACAACGCACATTCCGTCTTCAAATATGCGTTTGTGACGTACTTATCTACGCCATTCATGACGCCATAATGATGCCATTCATTATGATGTCATTCTACACGTTGCGTAGTTGATTATGACGTCATATAATGGATGGATAAAGTGGAAAGACCCATTGTTTATTTGAGGCGAAAATATAGTTTTGTGTATGCCATGGGTAGCGCGTCATCATCGCAACCAGCCATCCTGATGGAGAAATGAAGGATCCCTGGCCTCTTGATAGTATCAAATTCACGTGACATGTTAATTCCCATCGTGTAAAAGTTTGATTTCAAAACTATGCCCAGACTATGCCAGGGCAGCTACGTCCTCTCTTAAAACCGCTCTGCCAGTTTCCAGTAGATTTGTCAATCTCAACTCTGATACGCCATAGCGTCACGTTTGATAGCATTTTTCTAATGCTGTTCAAAAGCACTAAATTGATCACATCCTGGAAAATAGGTCATGGCGATTTCTTAGGGTGTGGGAGCGGGATGAGTGTATCTTCTCTCACAGCATCGCTAGGGGGTGAGGTGTTACTCATACGCAGAGTTAATGATGTGGGAGATTTGTGTCCTGAAGGTATTAGATCTGCATATTTAAGAGTTCGTTATTAACGCTGTCCGGTCCGCATGTCCGCATGTCCGCATGAACGACAATTCATCAGAAATATTAACGCTGTTCCAACTTTTGTTTCTATTATTGGATTTTGCATGGGTCGTGGCTGAAATTCAAACGTGGGTGGAGCTCGTTTTCGGTGTATAAGTGACATGGCCATTGAACCATCCTTTGATTGCTTCAGCTTTTCTCTTGTTAGTGCCGATGGCGTGACCGTCCGAGTTAAGGAAAGCGAGTGGTCGTTGTGAAGCTCTGCCCTTTAACCCTTTAAGCCTTGAATTTGTTCAAGAAAATTTTAATTTTTCAAAAGAAAATGTCAATTTGCAGACCAAGAGAAGCCTACTTTTGAAAGTTTAGCACTGAAATGACTGGATCGGTTATCGATCACATCACGCACGCACGCACGCACTTGGTGACTTTTAAAAAATGGTCTTCTCTTGGTCTGCAGATTGACATTTCTCAAGACCACTGTAGACTCCTTTTTTACTAATATAAGTGTTAAGGTGTTAATGCGCTGCTTGCTCTTACACCTTTTTCGACAATAATCGATTGAAGTGATCTGTTTACGAGATCATCTGCTCTTTGGAAGACGAATTCTTTCAATCGTTCACATATTTGGTAGTTGATCATGACGTCATATGATGAGTGTACTGTCTCTCACAGCATCGTGGCACGATCGTATTGCGATTTTGTCTTGGGTCAGTTTATTGGTCATTTCGACTGCTTTGATACCCCGGTATTTGCGTTGCCATAGTGTTTTCTCCTGTTCAGGCAGCTTTGTAATACGAGGATCATCAACATAGGATTTCCGTTGATTGATATTCCAGACTACAATGAGGTTTTAGCAGCTGAATACGCTACACATTTTAGAGCTTTACCTAGGCCTTCCATTGGTGTACAGTTGAGGTCAACCGTAGCAATCTGCTCAATTAATGCGATGCCTAGATTGCCTTCTCGTTAGTTAATTTTGAGAAATCGTGGTTTTCTTTGTGTTTTTGTTTTGATTTTAGATGAGGCACATGTGATAGATCCTCGAGTAATCACTGGTTTGTGGTCAGAATGGTCCTTTCCACTTTCTCCATCCTTCATATGCCGTCATAATCAACTACGTGACGTGTAGAATGACAGCATAATGAATGATGTAATTATGACGCCATAAATGACGTAGATAAGTACGTCACGAATGCATATTTGAAGACGGACTATGCGTTGTTGTACGAATTGTATGTCTGCTATTTAATAAATTATTTGTTGAATATTTTGAAACTAATTTGACTGGGTGCTGTTGTTGCCATAGGCAGCAACAGCACCCAGTCAAATTAGTTACAAAATATTCAACAGCTTACCTATATAGTTTTCAGGAAATTGATAGTTAGGGAATTCGAGGATCGATCTATCGCGCTTTTACATGTTATAGGAACCAATGCACACGAATCAAACCCTGTTTGCTTGTCTGATTGGTTAGTTTTCCAAGTTTGGAGCTAAAGTCACCACATACGAAAAGTTGTCATCGCGCTGAAATGCTGATAGTTGTGTGGAATTCATTATAGAATGAATCGATCATTGAAGGGTCGCTATGTGATTTCTCAGCAATTGGACCATATGCATTCACAACGCGACATTTTGTAGTAGTGCCGTTTTCTCATTGCTTGCTCGGTCAATAATTGCAACGCATCCACCGATGTATGCGTATGTGAAACTAAGTACATGGTTTGTGGTCGGAATGGGCCTTTCCTCTCTAGAAAGGAATAGATATCTTTCCTGTTCTAGTTGCCTTATAAATGTATATAAATGTACATAGTAGTGTGTAGAAATATTGTTAGGTCATCTAGTCGTTGACATAAAGGCTTACGCAGCTGATGCGGTTCTCCTATGTAGGAGGTTAAGATTTACTACCGTTACTCACTCTCTCGCACGCACGCACGCACGCACGCACGCACGCACGCACGCACGCACGCACGCACGCACGCACGCACGCACGCACGCACGCACGCACGCACGCACGCACGCATACATACATACATACATACATATACATATATATATATATATATATATATATATATATATATATATATATATATATATATATATATATATATATATATACGCTCAGTCATAGAGGTCTCAGCTATGGTTTTGTCAATCATACATGTAAGCTGTTGAATATTTTGAAACTAATTTGACTGTTTTAAATGTTATCTGTTCGCAAACGGTACTGACGTTATCTTCCCAGTAGATACTGACGGAGGAGACCGCGCGAAGGTGTCATTATATGGCCTAGACCTATTGCGTCGTTAAACGGAAACAAATAATCAGTTGAATACTTTGAAATTAATTCCATGGTCGTATTCGCTTCAAAATAATCATATGACGTGAATCACGGGATAATCAACAACATCACGTGTAGGCTGACGTCATAATCAATTAAATCATGAATGGCCCGATTTAATCCGTCATACGTGGTTAATAGTCTGTCACGTAGTACGATTATTGTATGGCTTTCCTATTTAATAAACATTCTGTTGAATATTTTGAAACTAATTTGACATAGGCAGCAACAGCACCCAGTCAAACTAGTTTCATAATATTGAACAGGTTACCTGTATAGTTTTGTTTAGTGCCGGGATCGATTTCCCCCCCCCCCCCCCCTACACGGGTAATGGACCTTTCCAGCTTTAGCTATACCCCACCCATCATTAGCTAAGGTCAACCCATACCTCGCTGGTCTTGGGATCGATCTATCACTGAACTCCCTGACTATCAATTTCCCGAAAACTATACAGGTAAGCTGTATTTCGAAACTAATTCGACTGGGCGCTGTTGCTGCCTATTGATTATGCTGTCATCCTACACTTCACGTTTCTGACTATGACGTCATATGATGGATAGATAAGGCCCATTGGGGCAAAACGTGGGTGGAGCTCAGCTAGAGAGGGGTGAGGCATGTCTAAAACTGTATTCCCGCACTGCCTGTATGGTTGCTGTAGCATTGGGAATACATGGTAGCGTAACCGCTGAATAGTCTGCGCAAACCTCAAAGAAATCGACACAAAATACAATGTGCACTTACCGCTCCCAGCATGCAACGCACTTCCTTTATGGCGCCACAACAACCAAAGAATGAGACGATGATGACGATACAACCACAGACTATCATCAGTATTGAAAACGTAGAGTACAGCTGGTTACCCAAGATGGCGGACATCTGCGAGAGGCCGGACTGATTGACGCGTGTGTAGATTCCGACGCCTAGCAACGTGCAGCCGGAAATCTGAAATTACAGCAAACTAGAAGTTAGTAATGTTGCGGGGCCAGAATTAAACGGGTGGGGGGGGGGGGGGGGTGTCCTATTTTGCATATGTTGCTGCCTCCGAACATCTATATTTCAAAATTTTCTGAAGGCGAACAACAATCACCCCCTAGTTCTTTTGTCCATGCCACCAAGAATTCTAAATTTAGGCCTATCTAGGCGAATTTAACCTGTCTTGTGCTTGACAACCTGATGGCATACAAAATACGGTCACTAAACAGCATTGGGTTCACTTGAGGAAAACTTTCCAGAGCGCTCTGCGCAGTAAAATCGACCTCTCTCGGTTTGTATATTGTATGATGTAACTAATGTGAAAACAGCTGATTGTCAATTATAGTCTGCAGATTTCGCAAAACGTTTTGAAACGTTTTCCGTACGGAACGCAGGGCTGGTGTCTCCTGTACAGATTATTTACCGCTGACTCATGGGGTCACGTGATCGTCATTTAATAGAAGATCGTCAATTAGCCCAGGCTAATTACGTTTGTTATGTGAATGGACTGTTCCAGTTTATCCAACAATCACACGACATCATAATCAACTACGTGACCTGTAAGATGGCTTGATATTCAACGACGTCATGAGTGACGTCGATAAGTTCATCTCGAAAGCTTAATTGCTTAAGCGTTGTTGTACGAATTATAGGCCTATGTCTTTACTATTTATTAAACATGCTGTTGAATATTTTGATACTAATTTGCCCGGGCGCGGTTGCTATAGCGTAAAGAAACTCCATATTTTTTTATATTTATATTCTTTGATTGCAACAAATGGATACATTTCTAGTGTCCCCCCACCCGATATCTAGATACTCTGTGAGCATTTTACGCGTCTTAGAACCTATTTGAAACTTTGAAACCTGAATTCCGAGACTCCAAATTTCACGGCAACCATACTGGTAAACAGTTGAATATTTTGATACTAATTTGACCGGGGTGGGGGTGGGGGTGGGTGGGGTTGTTACAGCCTATGCTAGCAACGGCGCAGAATCAAATTAGTTTCAAAATATTTAACATAATGTTTGTTAACTTGTAAGTCATCAACTACATACAACCTGTACATTTTAATGACGAACCTTTAGATTTTTGTGACGAAACTACGCCATTAATTGACCATTCCAGTTTTAGTTATGCCCCACCCATCACTAGCTAACGCCCAGTCAAATAAGTTTCAAAATATTCAACAGTACATTTATTAAATAGCAAAGACATACAATTCGTACAACGAGTCGGACTATAAAGCGTTTAAGACGGACTAAATCGAGTCATTCATGACGTTATGATTATGACGTCATCCTACACGTCAAGCAGTTGATTATGACGTCATATCACGTCATAGATAAACCTGGAAAGGTCCATTGATTGTGGTGTCAGTTAAACCGTGACGTAATTTAATCTAACGTCAGCTAGTTGAGTGCCAGATCGAATCGTCTATTGTTGGTTGCTCAAATTCTTCCGAAACGTTATTTCAGGGTCTGGTACCGTCCATCTAAACTAGGCACTGACATTATCTGGCAGAATCAAGCCACTCAATCATCTCGGATCGCTTTGCCATGTAAATGGATGCGAGATAATGCAATAGGTGAAAAATAACCTGTCAAATTAAAAGCCAATAGATCTACATTCAACACAACGCGCGTGTCCAATGGATCTTTTTTTCTTAGTAGGACATCTATCTGATCGCTGCGCACATTCGTATCTCGCTAGATCTCCTTCGATACGAGATCGAGAAAAGTGTATTCTCGAAGAAGCCACTCCTCTATTTTTAGATTGCGGTACGCCGTGTTAATGGACAGATCCCATCTGCCACTCAAGTAGCTGACTTCATGATCAAATACGTTACTTGTCGGTGGACGTCACAATCAAAGTGACGGAAGTCCGTCATGAAAATGACAATAGTTCGTCACGACCGTGTCGTGTCTGAATTGAACTTTTCACTCTATCCATCCATCATATGATGTCATAATTAACTACGTGACGTGTAGACTGACATCAAAATCAATGACGTCATTATGGCGCAATGAATGACGTAGAGGACTACGTCATGAACGCATAGTCAAGACTGACTATGTGTTATTGTACGAATTGTATGTCTTCTCTATTTAATACAGATTCTGTTGAATATTTTGAAACAATAGATCCCAGTCAAATTAGTTTCACAATATTTAACAGCTGATCTGTATAGATTTCTGGATATTGATAATCAGGAAGTTGAGGGATCGATCGATTCTAACATGAGCGAGGTGTGGGTGGAGCTTATCTAGAGGTGGGCGTGGCTTAGCAAACACTGGAACGGTCCATTGTATGTCTTTGAATAATTTACATTTCAATAAACAATAGGTGTAATATTTTGAAACTATATTAACTTGCTACCAGATATTTATCAACTTACCTGTACAGTTACATTGGAATTCAGATTCTGGGAATTCAAGTTTTAAAGTTTCAAAGTTTCAAATCGATTCCAACATGCATACACAGTTGGCGGAGCTTAGCCAGAAATTGGCGGGGAATAGCTAAACCGAATGAATCCCGCTACTGCATAGAACGAATGAATGTTGCAAGTTAGAAAGCAATGCCGATAAATGTCCCAGTGGCCATAGCCCTCACCTGGGCGGTGAGGGACTGTAAACATGTTTACATTAATCAATGCTAAACAAGCACCATTGGTCAGGAAATCATAACTGTTGCTATGGACCAATGGAGAAATGGTCCTAATCATTATTTAGCAATGAGCCAATCATCATTACCATTAATGACTAACGGCGCAAGTGTGACTGAGAGTGAGACAATGGGACGAGGTTAACTGATGATACTAACCAATAGCGCCATGGTTCTTGGCTCTGTTAAGCAAGAGGCACAAGGGGCCTGTATCGCTCACCTGGAACATAGGGATTCCAACTAGAAAAGGCATTGCATTTAAGCAGATCAAAAAGCTTTGGCCAGAATTGCAACAAGGTCTAGGTCATTCAAGATGGCTGTCATGCAAATCGGCGATTCTCTTGAACAAACTTTGTTCAGCTCAAAATGCCATAAGTGAAGTTTCCAGAGTTTCACATCAATCCGCCAAGGGGACTCGGAGAAGACTTTTAAAAACGTTAAAAAAATCGGTCAAAATGCAAGATGGCCACTGGCCAAATTGGCCGATCGGCTTCATTTGATCAAACTTGGATGCATGTGCCATACGGATGCTTCCTGCCAAATATAATTTTAAACGGCCCAGTCGTTCTCGAGAAAACATTGTAAATTTCCTATTGTTTTACCATGGGAGCTTATGGCGGGAAAAATATCCAAGATGGCCACCTAATCGTTCATCCGAGTTTCGAAAATGGCAAATCTGAAATCAGAATACCCAAAACCTATATAAAACCAATTTTGTCTTAAAAATCCATTAAATAAAAAATTCCAATATGCTCGCCAAGCACGCTACATTTGGTGATTTTGTTTTGCCCCGATCCGTTTAGCGCTCCAGGTTTTCGCGAAAAGGAACCAAGATCGCCACCGAACCATTTGTCCAATCAACTTCCCTTGAACAAACTTGGTTCAGCTGTTGCCCTATATGATATTTCGTGAGTTTTGAATCAATCCCCGAAACGTAGATTTTTAAAAACGTTAAAAAAATCGGCCAAAATCCAAGACGGCCGCCGACAAAGTGGCTGATCAGCTTCGTTAGAGCAACCACGGATCTCTATAATATAAAGGATGCACTATGCCAAACATACTTAAAATCTGCCCAGCGGTTCTCAAGAAGAAGACATTTAAAATTTCTTATAGCGTTAGTATGGGAGCTTTTGGAGAGAAAATGATCCAAAATGGCTGCCAAATAGTTTATCGGACAGCTTCAAAAATGGCAAATTTGAAATCAGAATACCAAAAAACTTATATAAACCTGGTTTTGGCTTCAAAGTCCACAAAAAATCCAATATGGCCGCCAAACACGCTACATTTTGATTGGTCACAGCGGTCATGTTGCTTTAAATATAAATTTCCCTTGAACAAACTTTAATGGACCTTAGTCCCTTATTATATATCCCAAATTCGGATCGTTCATTCAGTGGATCTGGAGAAGTCGTTTTCGCGAAAACTAGGTCATCCAAGATGGCCGCCGAACCAATTGGCGAATCAAGTTCCCTTGAACTTTGTTCAGCTCCTGCCCTAGATCACATTTCTTAAGTTTTTAATCGATCCCCCAAGCACTTTGGGAGAAGATTTTCAAAGAGATTTCTAAAAATTGGCAAAAATCCAAGATGGCCGCCAGCCTTTGAACAAACTTGAATCTCTCTACCATAAGGATTATTGCTGCCAAATATAATTGAAATCGCCCCACAGGTTATTGAGAGGAACTCGTTTAAACAAAATTTAACGGACGGATGGATGGACGGACAAAAGACAGACGGTCGCCACGGCAAAAGTTCACTTGGCCTTTTAGGCCAGGTGAGCTAATAATGGGTCAGATATCATTGAGACAATTTAATAACGGATAAGCATAACTGATGTCACTGACCAACAAGAGCACTGGTTCCTGACATTATTGTTTCAGACAAAATTTACTAAGGGATCAAGCGCCCTTGGCCAATGTGGCAAGCGTAACTGATGACATGGACAAATGGGGAAAGGGTCCATGACATTATTGACAAGTGAGACAATCATTAAGTGCCATTTACACTATTGACTAATGGGAAAAGCAGCGGCTGTCAATGGGAAATGCGTAACTGATGTCAATAATCAATTGGTCAAATGTCCCTGCAAAACAAATGGACCCGAAATATGAAAATGTGTGCTGGGGGGGGGGTGTGTGTGACAAAGTGTGTGTATGCCTGACACGATTGACTACCGGAGAAAGCTGTATTGTCTTATAGGGTGTGCATAACAAATGCGATTTACAGATTTGGTAATGGCCACATGCAGGGACTTGGAGTGGAAATGCAAGATTATAGGCGTCCTTGCCACTATTGACCAACGGAAAAAGTAACATTGACCAATGAAGCAGCCATCGCTACCGTCAAATGGTACAAGTGATGACATTTACTAATGGGACAAGGTTCTCAGTAACAATTCTAGATGAGAAAATGCAAACATAATTCTTGACATTATTGACCAACGGGAAATGTACCATTGGCCAATGGGTCAGTCATCGCTGAAACTAGTGAGTCAACAGATAATATTTACCAACGGGACAATGGTCGCAGTCAAACATTTGGATGAGAAAATGCAAGAATATTGGTGCCCTTGGTATTATTGACCAATGTGGCAGTCATACCTGACACTATTGTCAAATGTCTCAAGTTTCACAACACTGGCATTTACTAAAGGGTCAAAGGGTGCAGTCAAGATTTCGAATGAGCAAATGCAAGAATATCGAAATTATTTACCAATAGGAAAAGTACCATTGATCAATGGGGGAAACCTAAACAGTACAAATTGACGGACGAATGGTCACGCGGACGGACGAATGAGCAGATAAACGGACCGCACCTTCGGCGCCGTGAGCTATTACGTAAACATTATTTCACTATTTCGCCGTAACAACTCGGCGACCATTATCTCGGATGACAGTGATGTATTGATAGGCCGATCCCGTATTCCTGTACTATTTAACCATTGAAGTGCCAGCGTCTCAATTTCAAGACAAATATACATCACAGCTGGTGCCATAGGCAGCAACAGCTCCCAGTCAAATTAGTTTCAAAATATTCAGCAAAATAATCTTTATATCACAAGGAATATAATGACGGTTTTTTGACTGTAAGCTTTAAAGAGTTAGGACGAAACGTATATCAATCAATCTTCGAGGGAGAATCCTAACAACTGGTCTGCTATGCTGCTGTCGGTGGTATTATAGCGTCGAAGTGGGGGCCTGATATAATCTATGTTGTTCGTTCAATGAAGCCATTTATGCACCACAACTTCTCGAACAATTTCTCGATGTTGCTTTCTATGTGAATCAGTAAATGCTAATCCGTTGAGGCTTCGAGACCAGAAAGGATAGATTCTTTATGATGTAATTGTGGTCGGGTAACGGGAAGGACTAGCCAACCTGGAATCAGTAAAACGCCACCTCGGGTTACACCATGGCTACCCAGGAGGATGGCAATATCATGATGCGCAGATGCAGGCAAGAATGTCTAAGAGACGATTTCCCTCCCCTGCGCATGCGCCGGGCCACTGTAAGTACTCCATAATAGCCAGGTTTTCTCATAGGGACATGCCCACGTACGCGTGATGACATTCATTGTACAAATTATCTTTGCACGACTTCTTCCTCGGGAATATGATCTATGATTAGCATGTCCCTTGGAGTGTTCGGGACCGCTAAGAAGCTTGAGAATCCCGGGTTCTGGAAATAGCCAACTCGAGATTATTAAAAAAGAAAGCAGCCATGAAATCGTCAGATATTATAGGGTGACCTGAATAAAGTAACAAGTAACTTGGCCACGCCATTGATCGCCTGCCTGCCTTTGGCTCGGATGCTGTTAAAATCTCCTCGCCACATAGGCGACACCTGATTGGTCAATGACAAAATAGGGCAATAGCCATTTGTCAAAAGATAATGAGATGCAGAGCTGACCAATATAAAAGCAGCCAGCTCCGCATCAACGTTTGAGCGTGGAGAATTTCGATAACGACCCCAGTCGACAGTCCTGTTTCACTGTTCCCGCGGAACTTTCTAATGCTTTGACTGCTCGCTGTGGGCGACATTTACATAGCCTCCGCTCATGCCAATTTTTGGATGGTTGCTAGGAAAAGCGGTCAAACTAACAGACCAAAAGAAGACAAACAGTCCCACCCTGCTGAAACCTGCCACCGCGGAATAGCTGTGAGACTCCAATTTCAGTACACACCACTGTCAAATTCCCGCTGTCTTAAGGACACTTCACAATGGAACTATCTACTGACGTTAACATTCAACATCGCCGCTTCTGTGCTTGCTTTTTCGCGAGGACCCGCCCAGACTATCTCCATTCTTAAAAGTCCCACCCCTCCAGCTTTGTGATCTCCAGCCACTGACGACTAAGTCACCACATGCCATTGTGCCTTGTGAATATATCTACCAAGGCTGGTTCAAAGCCAACACCGTCGAATTAGAAAAACCTAGACCCCACAACCGCAGGACTTTTTGTGACTGTGAACTTTACCACTCTACTGAGACTTTAAATTGTGCGTTAAATCTCAACTGCATTTTTACTAATCTAATATTTTTATTTCTTACAGATCCCCTAGATTAAGCGTCAGTTTTCCTTTCCTCCGATTCTCCTAGCGGCCATTCCATTTTTTTGCTTAGGAAACACTAAGAAGGGGATTGATCATCTTAGCCAGTATTTGCAGACGGCAATCTCATGCCCCGCTCAATGGGAAGAAACAATCTAGTATCGTTAGCAGTGCCGATCTTTTAGTATCTTAAAAACACACACTTAGTGATATCGGCATTAGCCGCCATTTTTGCAGGTGTCATTCTTTGCCATTCGCGCAGCATGATGATTACGAATAGCACTACAATCGAGGATGCCCGATTCCTTGACAAAAAAGGCTTTCTCCCCACTCGCTCAGTAGGCCTACCCCACCACACTTGGAACTTTCCCATACAACATAAGAAATTCACCGGCGGACATTATTCTAGCCGTCTCCCGGTTAGCTCCCATTTGAAGACCCTGTGATCGTTGCATGTCTTAGGCACTGTGATTCGTGCTGTTTCAGCAGTCTTCATAGGCAAAGGAAAGCTGAGTTATCCAGTTCGCCACCTTTCTGCAGTTCGCCTTCTTGCGTCTGACCTACTGTCACTGCCTCTCCATGTCATTGCAAACGATCTTAACACCATGACCATATTCGTGCTACAGAAGACCGCTCACCACAGACACGTTCTTCTCAAAGGCTTAGAAAACCTCCGCCATCCTTTCGACTTGTTCCTTCGTGTCTCATGACCATCGTCTAATTTTTCGTAGGGAAGGCCTTGCTGCATAAAGGTTCCACACAACATCACTAATCAAGTGCACCCTTGAAGGAAAACCCACAGCGGATCGATCTTCTCAGTTGACTAGCTACTCCATTTAACACACGTGTCATGC